>JAPEKL010000017.1:803345-816726 GCA_028877455.1 Bagre pinnimaculatus
CAGTTCGTTTAAATCAAGGCTGAATCCTTTCTTCTTTGCCGCTGATTTTTATTAAATCACATTTGAGGCTTTTGATTTCTTTTTTCAATGCATGATGGGATATATCGCTTTGATTAGTGACCATCGGTTGTACACTACTTTTCATGGTGCATTGTGGGATACTTTGAGTGCACTATATAGGGTGTAAATAATCCTCACTAAGGTTTCGGACAGCACTACAGAATGGCGTCCTCACTCTACAGTGAGTAGGGAGTGATTTGGGACACAGGGACGGAGACGAGGAGGAAGGCAGGAGGCTGGTGGGTTTGGGTTGGATTAGCAGATCTGAATGTTCCACACATTAGGATGATCTGTATGTAATCAGTCCACCTTCTGTATAAGTGTGTGGTGTTTAAATCAGATCAGGACGCCAGCGACAGGTTAAGGGTCACTTCCTCTGAATGTGTGCAACACGAAGCTGCGATTTCAGCTACAAGCATCATCTGAAGTGGGACGTTCTCAATTCTGTACAAACGATGTGCCCAAGTGACAAATCCAAGCAATCATCTTGAACAGTTCCTTGGACGAGTGGTAACTATTCCGTTACCCTGTGTGTGTGTGTGTACCTCATGCAGGCAGGTATACTGTAGGTGGTACGGTGCCACTTTCTCCTCTCCTTTAATTTCCACACTGATCTGCACTCTGATGGCCCCCGACACGGCCGACTTATCCGTGCGCTTCTCTATACACACACACACACAGAGGTGTGAGTAGGCGAGTAAGATAACGAACCTGTAAAACCTCTCTGAGATGTGAGACCCAGAGTGACAGAGAGACGAGACGAGCTGAAAGCTGCGAGTTTGAAGCTTTTCTCTCATGTCTACTGAGACGCTTCACTACGAGCTGCTCGGCTGCTGGACTTATTACGCTCAAACACAAACGCAGGAATTAAAATCGCATTAAATGACATAATTACGTTTGGGTTAATGTTATATTTATAATCCCAGCTGTCTCTCTGAGTCACATCTCATACATTAATAAAGATTAGTGTGGATGATGGAGGGAGTTGATTAACTCGGACTCTGTGAATAGCGTCATGTTTCATATCTAACACATTAATAAGTGCAGACATGAACAGACTCAACATAAAGAGGGGGCGGGGAGGGAACGGCTGTTTATAGCTGCTGTAATTTAAGCCTTGGGAATCTTACACAATATTGAATGTTAGTGTAAATGGATAAAAAGTGGTATTTTACTCTATCAGCACAGACACACACACACACACACACAGTGTTTATTACTAAGTGTGTATTTGAAGTCATACTGCATTCTGTAGCTCATTAGTAATGTTTGGATCATGTGACATCACCATAAACAAACTATGACATAAATTATTACATTTACTGTACATTAATGATAATGACTCGCTGCTTCAATTCAGACCGTTACTGATAAAGTAATAAAGTAAAACTGAAATGTTCGCATTAACTTCGGTAATAACATACCTATTAAACAGTGTAACAAGAAATACTAGCACTGGTCACATGAGCATGTTCTAGATTGGCTGATCACATTTAGCTCCTCCCTCTTTTTAAATCAGGATGTGTGAATTTTAAAAAATGTGCTGCGTGAAACTAAACAGACTATTTCTCTAAACACACACACACAGGTTAGTAAAACCCACCGAGGTTGTACCACACGTCCATCTCGCCGCTCAGCGTCCGGACCTCGATGATGCTCTGACCCAAAAAATCATCCGACTCTCGCTTCAGCCTCTGCTTCACCCGAGACTTTATATCATCATCTTCATCCCACACGCGGACTTTTATACGATCTGATGAGTTATGGCACTCGCTACAAACAGAGACAGAGAGAGAGAGGGAAACAATGAAGCTGATCCTAGAACCATGATGTTGACAGAGACGTTATCACGCAGGTAAAATCAATAAGGTCTGACCACACTCTGAGTCCATATATGGAAATGTGGGTGTGTCCTTGAACCTGTTCTTCTCTACAGTAGGTGTCTTGACTGGGCGTGCCTTGAAGTCAGAGACTAACTATAAGCAGTAATAAGCTGTTGCTTAAAGTTCATAAATTTTCCTGTTGGAAGCCCATATATGGTAAATGTAGGCGTGTCCTCGAGTCTGTCTACAGAAAACAGAGCAGGAATGGAGGTGTATAACACAAATCTCGAGTGTGATGGCGTGATGACGTCTCGGTCTGTGGATCTAGTGTCTCTAGGTGTTGCTTCTGAGAAACGTTTCAGCATTGCTTTTATCTCCAGTTAGCGTTTTGGATACGTTATGCTACATCCGTTTAGTACGTTGGTAAATGTGTTTTAGAACTTGTGTAACATTATTATTAGTATTATAGCGTGTGGGATTATTACAGGACTCACAAGTTGAACGTTTCCTCCCACACGGGGTTCAGGTTTCCGTAGATGGTCTTGGTTCTCTTCTTGGTTTTGCCCACCTGCACCGTGACGTAGGGGTCGCTGGAGCCGGTGCGGTCCTTAGCCTGCAGACCCTGAGCGCTCATTACTGCTCATGCACAGACACACACAACAAATACCACATATTACATAAATGTCAAGCTCCTCCTTATTATCCGTGCAGAGAGTGGGTTAAAAACCGAAGAACTCTGGGAGCGTTACGACGTCTGCGTCACCCCACCGTGGAGATGATGTGCATGAGACTCACTTTAACGCAATTATGTCTGAGAAAATAACAACCCGAGGAACCTCAAACCAAAGCAGCATCGCAATTTGCGATCCATTAGTAGAGGCCTGACCAGTCAGAGTGATAAAAGCCGTCTGTTTATGCAGCAGTAGTGATGTTACGTGACACACATACAGTACACACACAATCAAACAACCGTCACTCTGTTTACTGTGGAAAGGGTGCCAATAACTCTGGAGATGTGTAAGATCTAAATAACACCAGTAACCTGTAATGGAGATCTTAGCAGACCATTTGGACGTCCCATCCAGCACGGTCTGTTTCACAGTCTTCATCTGCTGGGCGTGGTTCAGCTTGGTGATGTTGAAGACAGTGTGAATGGCCTCGAAGATCTCAGGCTTGTTCCTCTCGCGGATCTTCATGCGGTCCTTCATGGCTGAGATGATGTGCTGGTTTCGGTCCTCTGCGCCTGTCTTACTGCTCTTCTCCGCCGCTCCTGAACAGAGACGGAGAGAGAAGGACAAAGAGAGAGAGAGAGACATCAGTATCTGCTATCGCCGTGTCCTTCATCTTCACTACCGTGTGGGCCAGTGTTTATAAAACTGAGTGTATTTCCCTGGTTCTTATGTTCCCTTGTTCTCCAAGTTGTGCTCATCGTTCTAGTATTAATTCCTGACTCTGACGCGAGGCGGAGACTGGCTGGCTTTGCTCTTGGTGAGTTCAGCTGTAGATCCTGGAGATGACAGAAGAGCCACTGGAAGCTCGTAACACTTCATACAAAGCTTGTTATTGGAGCTATAAGTGATTGCTGTAATGTAAGGAATTATCAGGAGTAATACTGCACACTAACATTTGTGGAACGTTTGAGAATCCTGTTACTATTCGCTCCTGTTGTCGCTTGTGTTATGGCAGCTATAAACAGTCGTTCCCTCACCAGTCTCTCTTTATTCTCTCGTAGAGTTAATAAGACAAAACAAAAAAACAGATCGTCATGCTATTGAGAAACTGCTAAGAAGCATAAACTTCTAACGATGATCTAACACCTAAAGTTACAGCTCTATCTCGGAACCTGTGAGTGAGCTGCTACTATAGTAACGATGACGTATTAAAATGCGTGCGTTAATGATAATTAAACCTGTGATTTGCTGCTGGTATAGAAAACTAAACCAACATCTTCGACACCGACAATCCCGAATTGAGCAGGTTTGAACAGCGTGAGTGAAGCGTTGAGTCTCACTCTGTAGGCAGTCGGCGTTGAGGAGCTCCTGGCACTTCTCATGGCACTTGACCCCACACTCGGTGCACCTCATGCCCTGGCGTGCGATGCCCCACAGCAGCCCCTCACACTCGTAGCAGTAGGTGGGCGTGGTGGCCGTCCACACCTCGAAGTTGTGTGGTGTGGTGCAGGAGATGGGGTAGATCAGAGCCTGTAGTGTTTTCTTATACACGTGACTCTTCTGCGAGGGAGGAAATGGAGGAAAAGCGGGACGTGAGACCCCAGGGTAATTAACTAATGATCGTGGAGGTGGTGTGGAGGCTGGTGTGCTAAAAACACAAGAAACTCATGCAAAATGCCTTCCAAGTATCCTCGCGAGATTAATTATGTTCCTGAGCACAGCTCAGCCGTGTGAGACTCGGTTACTCAGGGAGACAAAGTTTTCCTTCCTTATAGTTGGGACCTCAATAAAATGCTGAGATGCCGACATTGTTTACAGGAAAATCCTAGTGAGCAGAAATAAAATTAAAAAGTTCCACCATGCTGTATGTTTCAGATGTGAGCCAGAAAACAGAGTAGCAAAAGATATTTAATAATAAGCAACTCCTCCATCGGCACACCTTCCTGTTTCCTACTGGCTCACACTTCAGAGGTCAAAGTTCACCTACATAAAGCTAACATGAAGTGAAAGTAGCTGCTACAGGGGGCAGGCGGTCCCTTTTCCTTTCCACGTCAGTGAATTTACCTTTCGAACATTTCTGTCTCGCTTTCCTTTTGACTGTATCACCATAGCAACCGAGTCATAAATGCTACGTTAGCACGTCTGTAGACGTAACATACTATTGTGAATCTCCTGTAAAATGTGGCTTCGCATTTGTCTGAATGTTTTACTTCCTGGTTTTGTATAAATCCCAAACTACTCTCTGACTGTTCCTCAAATCGCGGTCTTGTTTCTTGTTCAGTTCCACTTCTGAAGAAAGCGAGTGCTGAGAACGGCTAAAGTAACTGCTTTCCATCCGCACAAATATCCACCGTGCATCAGTTAGTGATCTGACATGAGCATGTGAACCGTGCGCTTTCTGCTTTTATTTAGACAAAGCGGTGCATCAAAATCTGATTCTGAACAAACGGGGTGAGAAGGGTGTAACACGGCTGTGGAATGAAGTACGGTGTCAGCATCACAATCGACTCCATTCCCTCCTATTTTTATTCTTTACCTTCCCTCAGCTTTATACACTGCTGCTTTACAAGCAGCTGGAAAGGTCAATTCATGAGAACAGGAGACAGAACGCACACTCGGGGTTGAACAGAGTCATGGACAAACTCGTTCACTCGGCCGCACTGTCGGGTAGGAATCTGTTAAATGTACTTTAATTGTTAGTTTAAAAATATTTCACACTAGATGAAGCCAATTCTCCAGACAAAACGAGCAAAACTACACTGTGAAACGCTTTTTTTTTTTCCACTTTAATGGCCCATTAGCACTTTGTTATCACTCTGCATGAAGTGGAGAGGTGAGAAAGCACGAAACTGTTTTTCTTCCTCACGCCTGCTCCTGAAGGAAATCTTCACACTTATTTTTGGCATCTTTTAAAGTGAAACGAACGCTGTGCACCGTCGCAGAGTGAATTCAGTCAGTGTGCTGTAGAGCACTCTCAGAGCCACGGGTTGCACATCAATCACATCACTACCCGAGCTCACTCTGCTAGATTAGAGTCAGGTTTGGGGTTTCAGTCTTGTTTTTGGACTCTACTGAGGCCAGCAATAAATATAAAGAAAAAAACCTCACATGGTCTATTCCTCTGTATATTTATTGCGCTGATTTGTTTCCTTAACAGTGTAGAATAGAAAATCCCTGAAACTCAAATGCAGTGTGTATTGCGTAGCGTGTGTGCGCCTGTTACCAGCTCCTCGTCTTTGAGTGAGGGCCGAGACGCCAGTGAATATGAGATGGCGGCTTTTCTGGACTGCACCAGGGACTGAGAAAGAGACATAAAAATAAACAGTGAGAGGGAAAGAAAAAAAAAAGGGGATGTCTGATGTGTGTAATTACTGAATTCATTCGCTCCTAAACAGAACAGAATATTACACAGATTTAAAACGAACATGAGCAGGTTCTAAGTGCTAAGATTATGCTTAATATCATTTTGGAGCAGTATTTATCCTGTCATGGTAAAAGCAGCAATTAATATTTTTCTAAAGATCGTCCCTCGGCATTACAGAATAAACCGCTGCACTTAGACACATTCACACAAACACATCAGTCAAGTTCTTTTTCTTTCTCGTTTTTTTCCTTTTTTAATCTTTTAGCAGCAGTGGCGGCAGCAGCAGCACATGTCCAGGAGCTGCAGGCGTTTTTTGTTCAGTGTGAGGGAAAAAAGTCAGTGTGTGTGTGCGTAGCTGTTGAGTCACGGCTGATGGCCGCATGCCTCGGCGTGGGTGCTCCCGTGCGTTTGCGTGGTGCAACACAAAGCCGATACACACTTTGTGTCTTTGAGTCACGCACAGCGAGGTCCGCACGTGTGGGTGCGAGACGGAGGCTCGTCCTCACGCTGCTGTTAGAGCTTCTGTAGATTTTCTGTCTGGTGTGGTTCTGTGCTGCACTCCGTACACACATCTGCGTGAGGACAAAGCAACGTCGCGCAACAGCAGCGAGCTGAGACACAACCTGGTGTGAGTGATGAATGTGGGTGAAGCAGGGGGCCAAGCACCGCTCAACTCATTCCAACTCCGTTTATTTCCATTCAGTTCTCCTTTACTCAGAACAACACTGACTCATTCACACAGGTCATGCTGACAGGATCATTTACTGAAAAATTATTTGTTGACCCTACATTCACACTAGCAGGAGAAGCTAACGGTACAAAAAGTGGACAGATCAGAATCCCGGGCACCCGGGAAGAGCAGATTCTCGTTTTTACTCATAGTTGCCCAGTGGAAAGAAAATAAACCTAACTGGCTTTCACAAAATAAAAGCTCCTCGATGCTGTAACGACAGTGTGCACTTCTGAATCCCACCGCCTGCTGCACTACACACATCAGGCCGGGGGTAGAACGGTTCCGACTCGGGGGATGAATTCACACGTGTGGATGACAGACGATCCTTAATACACGTTTGAGGAAACACTGCACGAAGCTGCACTACATGCAGTCACCTCACCATTAAACACATCGGGAGGAAATAAAGACACTAGCTGAATAAGACTTTCATTTGTGACGTGACGGAACACCACAGCACAAATTGCACAGAGGACAGAAACATGGCGTCCATCTGTCAGCTACTCATCTTCTTTAACTTTACCTTAAATGTGCTAATGTGATAAAACTTTAAATCTTCAGGGTTTTTTTACTCACCATAGCCTGGACATCGTCAGCACCAGAAGAGGAGGAGGAGGACGAGAGAGGGAGAAAAAGTAATTAAAAAGTTTTACTGTCTCCTAAACTAAACACTGACAGATATTCCAGGTTTCATCTTCAGTAAGTTAAATAAACATGAATTTTAAAGTTCTTACCACTTCGCTAACGAGCGGGATCGGCTTCCTCCTGCGCAGATCAGGCATGCTGTCAATACCGAAGATCGCTCCTCCTCCTCCTCCTCCTCCACTACAGACAGACAGAGACACTGCTCTTATCACCAGCTTTTAATACTAAAATGTAATTAGGTTTAACTTCAAAAAGTGTTGAAACTTTTCTGGAACTTTCGATCTCTGTATGTCAGTAAAGCCAGCTGTTATTAAACTGTTATGAAACTCTCCACATATGACTCCTGTTTAAGGGTGACGCTCTGACACTGGGGAGGATTCACTCCCTAACTATGAACATTACAAAGTGTGTGTGTGGTGATGAAGCGGAGTTACTGTTGCCACCCTGAGGTTGATTATTTCCTTTATTCCTCTGACACCACACTGATTTACCAATAATTAGGGTTTATTTATTAACGAACATCACACTATTTCTGTTAATAATTATGTTTAAAGCAGACAGACAGACAGACAGAGAGCTAAACTGACAGACAAAACGCTAAATAGACAGAAGGAGAGCTAAACTGACAAAAAGCTAAATAGACAGACAGACAGACAGACAGAGAGCTAAACTGACAGACAAACAGACAGAGAGCTAAACTGACAGACAAAAAGCTAGACAGACAGACAGACAGACAGCTAGACTCACTGACAGACAGACAGAGAGCTAAACTGACAGACAGACAGACAGACATACAGAGAGCTAAACTGACAGACAAAAAGCTAGACAGACAGACAGAGAGCTAAACAGACAGACAGACAGAGCTATACAGACAAAGAGAGCTCGACTGACTGACAGACAGACAGACAGGCAGGCAGGCAGATGGACAGAGAGCTAGACAGACAGACAGATGGACAGACAGACAGAGCAAGATAGACAGACAAATGGATGGACAGACAGACAGAGAGAGCTGGACAGATGCACAGACAGTGTCTAGACAGATAGACAGACAGACAAAGAGCTTGAGTTATAGACTGACAGACAGATGGGTTAACAGACAGACAAACAGAGACAGAAAAACAAAGAGATACAGAGAGAGAGAGAGAGAGAGAGAGACAGACAGATAAGGAGACAAACATACACTGACAAAAAAGCAGACAGAGAGACAGACAGGCAGACAGACAGCTATAATACCCAGTACTGGTCCATGGCTGTTGGTTTGATCCTCCATTCTCATTACTGTCTGTCTGTTTGGGAAAGAAAACATAATCTGATACACCATCAGTCAGGACAACTAAACCACACACACACACACACACGCACGCGCACACACACGCACACAGTAAAACACAGGACAGGAGGAAAGACAGGAAATAAGTGGCCTTGTTATGTGGTTGACGGAGTTTGTAGTGTAAATCAAACACCTGAAATCCAGCGACCTCAGGAGCCGTACCGAGAAGGGGCACTGTATGAGCTGGACATGGACTGAGCGTGAGCCGCCATCCTGAAGGAAACTCACCAGGGTTTATTTGTGGTAAAGAGGTGATGTGACTCGACACATGACTCCTCTGATACAGCGCTGACATGACCGTCAAGTCCCCACATACACATATTTTATTATGAGTAATATATACAATATACATCATCATCATCATCTTCTCAAACAAATATGTTTAATTCTGTGTTGTGTCAGGGTTTGACTTATTAATTCCTCAAAATCCAAAACAAACCTCCTGCCATGTGGATAAAACACGTTTTTCCTTCTGCTGTATTTCTGGGTTCTGATTTAACGCTTGTTTCATGCGGTGCATTTCTCACCACTTTTTCATTCCTCAAACAGGAAACAGCAGCTTATCGACTTAAAGTGCCCATAGACACGTGGCACTGAATACACAGTGCCATTCTAATGGCTCTCGGAGACAAGGGAGGACAAGTCTGAGTGAGGATAATAATCTCGTCTTGGCATGGACGCAGACGAAAAGCGTTCACAGAGACACAATCAAACAACTGGAGCACAAAGAATCGCTTTGTTTCTTTTAAACGACTTCAAACATCACCTGAGCTTCATCCTGACTCCCATCTGCAATCAAACACAGAGACACAAACAGGCATCAAGGAGAGTCAAGCATAATTCATCAGACAAACAAACATCCAGAAGTGGCACCAACACGTACAGAGACAGAGCGAGAGAGAGAGAGCGAGAGAGAGAATATGTTGCTATTGATTCTCCGAGTTCATAAAAGTTAGATGGAGGAGATGTATAATTCATTTCATATCAGCCCTCATTAATTCCTTCCTTCTTCTCGTTTTGGTCAGGGCTGTTCTCAGTGAGAGTAATTAATTGGCCCCGAGTGCAGCACTCAGTGGGGGATATCACCAGAACAGTGAATTTACTCAAACAGAGGTGAAAATACACACGTATATTTGCTCACTGTCTATAAAAACATGTTGAGAGAAAAAAACGAGGCAGGAAAATCTGTTTGCATTCGCATTCAGATAACAACATCAACTCAAGGAATGTTTCAGCCTGGGAAACGTGGTGATGGTCTGATATGTTCTTCCACATGCCGCTGAAGATGTCACACCTATATCAACACTTATAACCTAATCTACTGATCGAAAACAACATTACTGACGAATATAAAGAACTCTATGTTTACAACAGGACATGAGTTCTCACTTTGATTATCAACATCATCCACACCAACCTCTGTCTCATATATACTGTCATAATAGCAATCATTTAGTTTATTACTGGAATTCATAACTGGAACATGGTTAAAAAATGCTGAAAGTACCTGGGTTGAAGTCACCTTCAGAGAATGAGAACATGGTCACCATGCCAAGGCGTCTTCTACTCTCTCTCTTCTCTTTAAGGATCTGCTGGAAGGTCCTCAAGCACTTCAGCCTACGAACATCCCTCTCGCTCAGTTCTACAGGGTGGTCTCCTTCCTGTTGTCCATCCTCTGCTTGTGCTCCTGTGGGTTCCTCTGAGGTTTCTTGCTTGTTCTCCTCAGTGGACAGAGAGACGGAGCGTGGTTCGGTGGTCAGGCAGTCAGGATGAGTGGCCATAGTAGCATGCAAGGTTGTATCACTAGAGAGCTCCAGTTCTGATGAAAGCATCGTATCCAAAGTTTCTAGGGTCTGTATGCTGCTCTCAACAGACTCTGGTATGGTGTCACAAGGGTTTGATGAGGTTGAGATGGACTCGTTTAGCTCCACATGGTCACGATCTGGTGTGAAGCCTTGAGATGGTGCTGAAGGGTCTGCATTTGAAATTTCTGCTTGAAAGGTCTCGACCCAAGGTGATTTCATCTGAGGCACCTCCTCACTGTGTGACTCACTACCCAGCAAGACTTCCCCTGCCTGAGGCTCACTCGAGATATCGGCTTTATCCACTGGTGAGGTTGCACCACCTACCTCTAGTTTCTTTAGCGCCATCTTCAGTGCAGATTTGAAATCCAGCACTGCCCTTCCAAACTTCTTAACGTTAAACCCTACATTGTTGCTTTCATCAGTGTCCAGTTCCCGGTCAAGGATGGATTCATGAGAGCTTGGTGCATATCCCCGTTTCACTAGACCAGTGGCATTCTCTGTAGACTCTAGATTCAAAGCAAGGTGTGTGCAGGTCTCAGACGAGGAACGTGTAATATCTTCTTTACAATCAGCAGGAGTAAAGTTATGACTTGGTGTTGAAAGTTGTGCTGTTTGGCAGCCAGAAGTTTTGGAATAGTCACAAACACCTGCAAAATCATTGTACTCCACAGCTGCGTCTTCAGCATGTCTATCCACCTGGCTTGGACTTGCTTTAATTCCATGGCCACGCCACTCGTCCCTACTACATGTGCTAGCAGGAGAATTGTAGTGCAGCTTGGAAGAGACTGAAATGTGCTCTAATGTTAATTCTTCTAGTTCAGAACAAGCACCTTCACCTCTCAAAAGGTTCCAGGTATCTACCTCGCCACTGCCTTCTTCGAAACTGCCTTGTCTGGAGTATAGGTCTTCTTCGCTCCATCTTGTCTCTCCACTCCCACTGTGTACCAGCCCTGTTTGTGCCCAGTTCTGTACCTCACCTGTAACATGCTCCCGCCCAGAGGAAGGTCTCTCCTGGTCAGATTCGGACTTGGAACTCTGACCAGAGGAAACAGAACTGGTACTGAGACAGTCCTGACCATCTTGGTGTTCAAGGTAGCCAAGGCTTTGCTTTCTACTTACTGTGCTTGTGGGTATATCATTACTACTGGTGAAGTTAGACACAGCTCTACAGGAGTCTTTTTCAAGCCTCAGAGGACACATTTGTTTGTGCTGTTTATCAAACACTTTATACCCTGCTTGCATGCCACAGCTCATACATTCTACAGCATGAAGTTTGTCACAGGTCTCACTGGAACGACTGTCAGAGTGATGATGATCATGCTTGGACCCCACACCAGGCCATGTCTCTCTACCAGACTTGGCACCTGAACGAATGCCTTCAATCTCCATTAACACTGCATCCACACAGCTGGACACTTCTTCAACAGACCCACGAACAGAAGACAGATACTCCCTGAGGTCTGAAATTTCCTCCTGGATTTTATTGATGCCCTTCAGTTCCTTCAATATATGCTCAATAATGGCACTTGATTCCTCCTCCTGATCTATGTCCTCATCTTCCTCCACAATCTTGTCCTGCATCAATATGCTAAACTGGTAAAGCGAATCTTTCTGACAGCTTGAAGTCCCACCAGCAAGCCCTGTGCCCAATGCAAACCCTGGTCCGTTGGCATCTTGAGTCGTGTGTAACTCTGTTGGATTGATGTGTTGCAAGGTGCAAGGGATTCGAATACCTCCCTCTTGGTTCAACTCAACCTCTCCTACACAGCTTGCTCCAGCAACACCACCGTGTTCTTTCCCATTTGGGACTTCGACAGAAGCCATTCCCTTCCTGTAGCAGCCCTGCACCTTTCGCATGTCCACCGCCTCTTCTTGATCTTCCTCTTCAATCCCTGCGTAGTAAAGTTGTGACGTTGGGATAGAGAGATTAGCAGAGCCCTGTAGGAGACGGTGGATTTTCCCACGTAGCATGATGGCCACTCTCGGGTTCGGCTGCCTCCTCTTGTGCACCACTGGCTTGTTCTTGGGTCGACCGTACTGCGGGGCCCCGTCCCTGTCCTGGCCATTGTAGCGATTGCGAGAGAACATTTTTTTTTAATCAGTCGGATGCAGGGGCACCTGAAAGGTCCTCCCAATTCTAATGCTGAAAGAATAATTCACATTATTTAAAGTTCCAATCGTGTAGAAATTCATGAATCAGCCGAAAGCAGTTTGTTGGATTAGTCCATGTCTGAGGGAGACAAAAGAAGCATGTTTAAAACTACGAACTGCACATTAATTTCACATTAGGGGTGTTACGCTTTCATGGTAAGTCACAGTGTATGATAAAATAGTCATCTCAACAGTTTTACCTCAAGGACTTTTTCAAAATAGAGAATAAATTGCTTTTCCATCTACAAATTACCAGCCTACGAGTGTTTGATTGTTCATTCTTTTCTTCTCTTATCAAAGATGAGTTCATTTCATGCATGTTATCCCAATTCTTCCATGATCACAACATTATTTCACATTCACCCTGTACATTTCATGCCTTCTTTTCACAGGCAGTGTATTTATGTGCTGCTCGACAGTCTGCTCACTAACGGAACGCATATGCCACAGCATGCAAGGATCAATGGATCTGACATACGCTCACTGCCAAGACAGCAAATGCCAAATCAATGGAGAAAAGTCAGATGACGGAGCATTATGTTTAAACTTTTCTGTTGTCACGGTAACCATGTTTATGCACACACACACACAGGCAAAATATCTCAGTAGAAATAGTGCACAGTGCCTTCTCTTAGCGTACAAAAGCCGCCAGTGACCCACACCAACAGGATGGCTCAACGACACCTTAGGACTGCGTTTCATCCATGAGAAGATAAATACCCGATACTCCCTATTAGTCAGACAGAACTGAAGAAGCCTTTCGGATGAGAGGGGAAACGTCTTCAAGAATCTTCAAGCA
>JAPEKL010000017.1:847977-868040 GCA_028877455.1 Bagre pinnimaculatus
TTCTGCATTCAATTCTGAATTCAGTGAGAGCAGTTTCAAGCAATTTGGACTGAATTTGAATTTTCACCTGATATGCCGACTACCAGCAGACCAAATGTGCAATTTTTCAAATTATATTACTGTAATTCTACAGGGAGGAAAAAACATTGGATACGTCCAAGTGTTACAGTTTTTTTCTCTACACTATATTTTAGCTAGCTAGAGTAATGAAACAATGGATATAATCAAATATCAATATGGTTTCAAGACTGGATTTAAGACATTCATTCAAAACTCCTCCGCTCTGATTTGTGTTAAGTTGGTTAAAATATTCAGTCTGTGGTCAAAGTCATAAAAATCCATTCCAAACATCCTCTTATATGTAACAAAAGCAGCAATCAGCAAGGGCTAATCAGACATTATTATTATTATTATTATTATTACTGAACATCATTATGTTTCACCTCTGTGACTGGGCAGGAAGGACACTCTCCTTCTTTTGCTCCTGCGCACTCGTTTGGGTCTCTCTTTCACCGTTCTCGACATCCTCCGAAGTCAGCCGAGGTCGGGCGGTGACAGGTGGTCTGGTCCGGTTCTCTGGGTCACTTCTCTCCTCTGGATCAGAACTGAACTGGGAACTGGACTGGCTCAGGTTACCAGACGAGCCGAACCGAGAGCTGCCCGCTGGGCTGAACACACAGACACACGGAAGGTCAGGTAATCTAATAAACAGTGTGTGTATAAATGAAATGTAGTCACAGAGACCTGCATCTGTCTGAACCGTGTATTAGTTCAAGCCTCAGTGCACCTGTTTAACTGACCGGAATGCCAAACAGAGTGCTGTAACATTATCAGTGACATTACCTTTTTCAAAATGGGAAAAAATTCAGGTGGTTTGTGCTTTGCCACGGCTTGCAGGGCTCAGTGGGATTATAACGGGTGAGTTTGGGATAAATAAAAAAAAAAAAACACTAGCCACGGTGAGGTCAATAGAAGGGCTTAAATAACAGAATCAATCCAAATTAAAGCAAGCTAGCAAGGAGAAAAAGGACAAGAGGCAACCAGAAAGCAACCACATTTACTGTTTGTGGTACACATTAATACCTCACCTCAGCATTTTTTTTTTAACTTTAAAGAAAAACATCAACAGGACGTGGAGACGGCGAAATATTTGTACTTTATGCTTTAGTGAGGCCTGTACTGCCATCTGGTCTGTTTAACCATGAAGATTTACTATCCTTGGGGTTTTGCCGAAATTACCCTTGCTATTACCTTTTCTCGTCGCCTACAGCATAGCCTATAACTCCATAACTTTCCCCGCATAAATCTCCGAGCTTTCAATTGATGTAAACAAACTGGCTGGAGGTAATGGAATAATTCAGGCAGGCCGAAAGGAAGAAAACGATCCAACCATATATTCAAAACTAATATATAAAAACGGTGACATGATTCATGCACTGTGCCTCCGTCAACGCCGTTCAGCCTGGACCTCAGGCAACGGACTTTCTGCGTCTAATTTACTTGTGGGTTTGGACACTTTTCACATAAAACTTTGCCTAAAAATAAGTATTGTTAATGAAAGCACTGTCTGAGAATATATTACATATATGCATTAAAATAGGCTCAGATGACCTACACTTTCAGAGATCATTCTAATGCCATGAATATGGTCCGCTTTCCTTTTTTTCTGGTTGCTAGATTGATATTGAATCATAAATAATGCAATTCATTCCATATCAACTACAAAAATAGGAGCAATACTCAAGGGGAGAGACTAACAGAGTCCACATATATCAAATTACAGCACTGGGAGGTGGAGGTGGAGGAGATACAGGGTAGGTCTCACATCACATTATGGTAAACAGTCTCAGCACAGCTATATATCATGTTCCTACTAGCCTTCTGTCATGCTCTTTCTTCAGTGGACTCTCCGGTAGCTGCCCCATGCCATGATCTGTAGCATCCCCGTCCTTCTCTTTCAGAGATGGATCAGCTTCAGCTTCATCCTCCTCTCCAGGTTTTGACATATCCTGCTTTATTGCTAACAGGCTTTCTGGACTTGAGTTAAAACTTTGCTGTTTATCTAAATAGGTGTCAGTTGGTCCCTCAGTATCGCTGGAATCTGGACTCTCTGTAACATCTGATTCTAGTGATAATGTTTCAACTTCTGACTCTTGGTTCTCATTTTTGTTTTCTACCTGTGTGTTTACAGCTGTAGAAGGTGTCTGAGAAGGTGCTGTACTCTGCCATGGAAAGCCTAATTTCTTCCCAAACATGGACGGAGCAGATATGGGTTCTTCATTTGGAAGGGTTGATCTCTCTTCCTGAAAGAGGCCAGCAGAAAATCCTTTGAAGCTAGCAAACAGACTTCCTGAGTCAGGTGGTTTCTGAGGCAGCTTTGTATCAGTGGAAGAAGCAAACAGAGAACTAAAAGGCTTTGCTGTCTCAGCAGCACCTGACAGTAAACCGCCAAAGGAGGGTGCTGACAAACCAGACAAGTCAAGCATGCTCTTAGCTGTAGGTGAAGATGGATGTTTCTCCTGAGCAATCCTGTCAATGGGGATTGAAGATGTTACTGCTATTCTAGATTCCTCCTTCATGACACCCACCTCAGATTCTTCACGTTTAATAGACACGTCTGCGATCTCTATGTTGCCATCTCTTGCCCCTTCAACAGGCTCAACATCAGACCTTTCACATATTTTCACAATTTGCTCTTCTGAAGCCACTGTCTCAGGTTCTATAACTGTACTTGGCTCATTGCCAGTGGAAGTTCTTTGCTTAAAGTTTTTTGCACCTTCATAGTCCTCAGTCTTGAGCTTGCAGGTCTCCACTGCAGATTTGGTTTCCTCTGGTCTAGCAGCATCCTTAGTTTTTAATAAACCAAACAAATCACCTGTTAGGGACTCTGTGGGGAGGCCAGCAGGTAACTTAGTGGGCAGGTTAAAAAATGAGGTCTTGTGTCGTTGCTGAGCGCATGTAGCTCCAGTTGGCTGTAATTTAAAGAATGAATGCTGGGGTGGTGTGAAGAAACTGGAGGTTGCAGGCTTGCTAGAGGCACTTGGTCCAGATAACATAGATATAAATCCAGAAAATGCAGTTGATTCAGGTGGCCTTTGAAAAGAAGCCATAGTTGGTGTATGGTGGCCTTGCATTTCAAGTCTCAGTTGTCCAGGATGGTCTACCATTTTTGTTTTAGGTTTGTCCAGAGATCTGATCATTTCTGGTAGAGATTGTGGCCGTGGCTGAATAACCACAGCAGACAGTGGTTCTGAAACTGTTTGAGCTGGCATATCGGTTGACTGTTTTTCTGTTGCTTCTTGCTCTTTGACTTGAGCTGGCTCCTTCTCTACCACACTATCACATAGATCATTTTTAGGCTGCTCTGCATGGTTAGTCTCTTTATCTGTTTTGGGCCTCTCCTCCTCTGATTCATCCTGGATTTGTGTTTCTTCTCTCTCCCATGATTCCTCCAGCCTCTCTGGAATTTCAGCAGGGATCTTGTTATCCACAAATTCTCTGTCCTGTGTTTCCTCCAGTGTTCCTGGTATTTCTCCTATTTTAGTATGGTTTACATAATCCACAGGTTTGCTTAATTCCTGAGGTATCTGTGCTTGTATGGTTTCATCTGATTCAGCTGTTTTTTCTGATTGGAAAAAGTTCTCAGACTTCTCGGTTTCTGTTGATTCTACAGAGTAAGTGTGCCTACCAGTATGTTTGCCTGTATCTGATTCCAGTTCTGTAGTACGATTCTGCTCAGAGTCCAGTGGTTTCTCAGTTTGCAAACACTCTTGTTTTTGAGACCGTCCTTCTGCTGGATGTTCCACAGTTTTACTTTCCGTTTCTGATTTCTCAGTTATTTGGGCATGGGTAGCTTCAAATGTTGTTAAAGTTTTGTCTTCAAGAATTACAGCATCCTCTTGATTTTGGATAACATTAAGAAATTCATCAGTTTTCTCAGTTTCTAAAGATTGTTGTTTTTCTTCGGTTGGATTTTCCACAGCTTTAATTTCAATTTCTGATGCCTTAATTGTTTGGGAATGGATAACTTCAGCTGTTGCAAATGTTTTGTCTTCAGAAATCATATCATCCTCTGGATTTAAAATAGCATGAGCAGGTTTGATTTCAGTTTCAGTACTGACTTTTTCATAATTTTCATTAGCTGTTGATACAGAGTTATTTGGAAGATCCTGTCCACTTTCTTTGGGTTTGCCATGCAATGATTTAACATATTTGATTTCACCATCTATAGAGGTAGATTCCCTGACTATATCTTCAAATTTTGTAGTACCTTTTTCTTCAGGTATAGAGTCACCTGATTTTTTATCATCCATGAAGGGCAAAAGGCCAAATCCACTCAGTTTTTGTTTGTCTGAACCACCTCCAAGAGAGAATACAGAAGGAACTTTAAACAGACTTTCTGACTGAGATAGTGCTGTCCCACCAAACTTGGAAAACAGACCTTTTCCTGCTGGCTCTTTATTGGAACATTTAGGAACTGTTTGTGTTGGGAAAGACTTACCACTGCTCCCACCAAACATGGAGAACAAGCCAGAGCCAGTATTATCTTTGTTTGTGGATGATCCAGGCAGTATACCCGAAAGAATTGGGGCTCCTGAAGCAGGTGATCTTGATGGAGTTCCACTAGCAAGTGTTTGCTGGTACAATGGACCACTGAACATAGAAAATAGTCCTTTTCCTGGTGACTCTGCGGGTTGTTGTCCTCTGGGTGGAAGGCCAACAGTAGAAGAACGTCTCAGGCCAGGTCCAGAGGGACTCCTTGGCCCAGAGCCTGGACGTCCCCTATGATCAGGTCCAGGTGTTCCTGTTGGACCTGACATTACCTGCTCTCTTGTATCAAACTCAGGTGGGTCCCTTGGGCCCGGTGCTGATGGAACATGTGGACCAAGTGTTTCCTGAACATTACTTCCACTAATCATAGAAAACAACTTCTTTCCAGGTACTTCTTTTGGTGCAGATGATGCTTGGGTTTTCTGAGGACTAGTGCCGCCAGACATTGAGAACAGACTTGTGCCCGTTGTTTCTTTGGACATGGCGGCTCCTGGAAGAATACCACCAAGTACTGATGATCCACTCTGAGTCTGTGAAGGGGCACAAGAAGACCCTCCAAACAATGAGAAAGTAACTTTTCCAGATTGCTCCTCAGAAACAGCAGTTGGTGGTAATGAGCTTTCCACTGATAACACATCTGTACTTAAAACAAGAACATCTGGAGATAATTTATGTAATCTTGCTTGCATACCTTCTTGCTCCTTGGACATATCTGATATTTTACCAAAATCACTGGGTCCTTTTCTGTTCTCAGGTTTTGGTGATTCTGAGGTCAAATGTTCTGAATTATGAGAAAGGGGTTCTTTCACAGAAACAGCAGAAACTTCAGCATCTTCCTCCTTCATTGGCTTTGCCATATCTAAAGTCTCAGGCCTGAGTTTCTGGTCCTCAAATTCTGATGTCTCTTTAAAATCTTCTGGTGACTTAATTAACTCAGGAGACATTATGTCTGTGATTAGGGGAATGAGTTCAGATGAAAAAATGTCATTACTTTGAGAACCCAACACTTTACCAGTCTTAATTAGCATGGATTCCTCTTTTCCTGCTGGTGGAAGATCTTTTTTATGTGAAGTAGTATCCTGGACCAGTAAAGAGTGAGATGCTTGTTCCACAATGTTTGTAAATTCTGGGGTTAAAGAAGTAGAGGTGTTAGCTGGGACATTCATGTTCATCTCTGAGACCTCTGTGGAGGCTACTGGAACAATTATTGTGTTTGAATCAACATGGTTTTTGTTAATCTGTGAAGACAGTCCACCTGAAGAGAAAGTTTTATGTTTCTCAGAGACAGACACTGCAGCTTCACTCTGTTCAAACAAAATGGAATGTTGCTTTACATCTTCACAAGTGTCTGTGGCACTCACACTAGTATCACCTCCAGTTTCATGCAGGGACACTGTCTCTTCCTCACTGGGACATCCCTCCTCTAGATGCTTTAGAGTAATCAGAGGGATCAGCATCTGTCTGCAACGCAATCTAATAAAATGTAAGGTTTCCTCCTTTACTTCAGTAGGTGAAACTGCAGCATAACATGGAACCTCCTCAAAGAACATCATCTCAGACGAAACCGATCCAACAGTGGACTGCTTTTGAGAGAAACTGTCTGAATCAGTGTGCTTGCCTTCACCCATATTTTGTTTTGAAGCAAGCTCTGTAGCATGAACATCCTCCTGTGACTTGGAGGACAGTGAGCAGGTGGTTTCACAATGGTTATTGTTTGGTATGATTTGTTGAGGCATGTGTGTAATATGGATGTCGTGATCAGTTACTACAGAAACCGACTTATCGCACATTGTATTTATTGAAGTATCTGAAATCATCAACGAGGGTTCACAGTTTGCTTTGCTCACCAAAAAGTCTGTTTCCTTGTCTGTTATCTCAGGTTGGGCACGTATTGCTGAGGACGGATCCTGAGACTCCCCTTCTACTTCTGTTATAATAATAGTAGGTGTTTTGGAGACATGCTTGCTTATGTTACTTTGATGATAAACTGGAATTTTTCTTTGCAATAATGATGAGCCTGGTGTATCAAGAACACTTCCTGGGGTGGGAAAAGTACACTGTTTGTCATTTGTTAAAACAATGGGAGGTGAGGTAGTATGTGAGATATTTTGAAGCATTGAGGATGAAAATTCCATAGGAAGTGATGCTATATGTTCCGTACTTGGAAGTAATGAAGCTGGTGGTGGTTCCACAGGAAGAGGTACAGCATGTCCTGAGCATGTAAGAGGTTCAACAGGAGCACATGCAGAACATTCAACAGGAATACATGGTTCTTCTGTACACACCAGACTTGAAGGAGGCAGAGATAATGGAAGAGGTTCAGTAGGAGGATATGCTTTAGATGCTACCGTATACACTGAACTTGGAGAAGAGTCCATGGGAGTTGGAGCTGTATATACAGGACTTGGACTTGGAAAAGGTAAAGGTGGTGAAAATCTGACTGCAGTTGTTACAACATGTGCTGAACTTGGAAGAATCCTAACAGGGCCATATGTCACAGAGGGCTCCACTATATGTGCTGCACTTGTAAGTGGTACTGCTGGTGGGAATTCCATGGGAGGCGGGGCAGTATATCCTTGACATGGAAGAGTTGAAGACTGTAAAAATCCAGTGGCACCTGATGCAACATATACTGGACTTGAAAGACTCATAACTGGAGGATTTTCCATGGAGGACTGTACCATGCATGGTGGAGTAGTAGATGATGTATCTTTCATAAACCCTGAAACCAAATTCTTGACAGATGTGACTTTAGCTGAGGTGGCAGGACGGGTAGGAACTGGGGTCATCTGTTGGTCTGGCACAAGTCTGCAAATGAACCCTGTCCTTTGCTGAATTCCTTCAGATCTTTCTGGGATATTATCCTCACCTGCTATTGAGGTTGTGCCACCAAATTTTGAAATCAAGCCTTTGACTGATCTTGTAGTGTTTTCAGTTTCAAGTAAAGTTTGTCTGGAAGATACCTGAGTTTTGGGGACTGTATTAATGGCCAGAAGAGGTTTCCTTTCTGGCTCAGCAGAAGAACCAGAAAATGTTGAGCTTGATTGGGCAGATATTATAGTGCCTTGAGACATATCTTGTCTAACTGCCTGTTCAGTGGTGCAAGGTGTGATATCTGTAGCCAACGGAGTAAACATTTTGCTCCCATTATTGTGCTCTTGTCCATGATTAGTCATGAATGACACATCCTGTCCAGATACAATAGTAACTATTGAAGCAATGTCTGAAGCTTTGCTTGTGTTTAGGGCGTGAGGTATTTCTGGAACATAAGTTGGTGAACTAAAATTAGGAACACAGCTTTGAACAGTATTTTCTCTCAAACGTTCCACTTTTGATTGTTTGACAAGACCTTTGGATCTAGTGACTTTCAGTGATACGTTACATTCAGTGACCTGGGTAATCAGGCTATCATACTGAATAAATTTAGGAACAACTAAAGGGTATCTTGTAATGTTTGGCCCTTGAGCTTGAGTAGGCCTAATATGCTGAGCCTGAGAGGTGGACGGAGGAAACTGTTCCACTCTGAGTACTTCAGATGAATTAGTAACTGGTCTGAAGCTGGGAGAGCCACCTGAGATAACAGTTTTTTCAAGACAAAGGTTCTTCTTTATTAGCTGTGCCTGAGGAATAGAAGATTCAGTCATTTTCTTTTGTTCGACCAAAAGCCCAAACACAGGCTGTGGAAGAATCTGTAAGTCAGCCATGCTGAAATTATTTTCCAAGTGCTCTGACACTGATGTAGGTGCAGCAGGCTGGACAGTCGGATATGTATTCTGTGACTGAGTAATGTATGGTTCTTGTCTTCCAGGAGTCTGGAGAGTACATTGTGCTACTGTGCAGATTCGCATCTGATCCATTGCTGTTAACATGTATTGACCAGGTAGGAAAGAATTCATTGGTATTGAAAGATCTTTGATTCCAGACATTTGTGTCTTTGCATCTCGGGCAACTGTCAAATCAATAATTGGTGCTTGACTTTTTTGGTTAGTTGTCCTCAGTCTTTGTTTATTCCTCGATATAACCGCCTTTGACTTGGTGAAATCCATCAGTTGTCCATCCTGCATATTGGCTAGATCATTGCCCTGAGAATGCGAAACTCTACCTGAGAAGTCCATTGGCTTACTCTGAGCTTGCAATTCTCCATTGTGGATCAATGCAGGATAAAACAGTCTATCACTGTGGTAAGTGGATGTCTGCAGACACAAATGAGCTTCTGCTGTATGATGTCCATTGCTTAGTACTTTCTCAGCCTGTAACTGTTTTTGATACACTTGCTCAGGAGCTGAAATATCTTTAACAATTAAGGGCATGCCAACCAAATCCTTTTTACTAATCACATTTTTCATCTGAACAAGAGCCATTACTTTGTCAGGTGACATTTCAAGAATTCTTTCTGCTGCTTTGTTGGGTTCCTTACTTGTTGTTCTTAAAGACATATCCAGAGTGTTTCTGATTGAGTTAGCTGGTGCTGAGGGAATACTGGCTAGTTGTGCACTGGGAGAGCCTGACTTTAGCACTAAAGAATGTGTCCCTGGTAATGTTTGTTCAAACAGGACTTGTTTTTGCCATTGGTCCTTATTTAACTCTCTATGCAAAGTATCAAGTTTTTTAGGTTGTTCTGAAGCATTTACCATTGATGGTACATCAGCAAACATGTGTAATGCTTGAACTTGAGTGTTGGAGTTTGTCTTTACAAGTTTATCTACAGAGTGTTTGGTTTGACTTAAATCCCTTGAAGACCTATCTAATGGCAAAGCCATACCTAGAACAGGTCCTGGGATGCATAACAAGGGTTTGTTTTTCACCAAGGGCATAGCCTCTGAGGAAGATGTGTTGCTAGGTGGTTTTAGAGACATGTCCAGAGATGCTTTTGCCACATTTGCCTGCATCAGTGCAGAGCGTGTTTTGTTTTCTTTTGCATTTTGTGATGAATATTGGCTGATTGTTTCGAGAGACTGATATTTTCCGATCAGTGGCTTTACTTCTGGTGTTGGATTCTGCATAACTGAGGACAGTCCAACAGTTACTTCACTGGCTTCCAAGACATTCTTGACCTTCCCTACAACTGGTAGCATTTCAATGTGGGGGGTCACTGTTCCCTCAGTTGTCTTAAAGACCAAATTTGCTGACATATCTATTGTTGCTTTTAAAGGACTTGCTGGAGTTGTCACTGTCCCCTTTAAGGCCAGGCTGTAGAGATTAGTTTGGTTTTGGGTAACAGACTTTATTTGTGGAATCATGTTCTCCATTTGTTGTGTAAGCTTCATGATTGTAGCTTGCGACTGACATTTTCTAAGAGGTGGTTTTACTTTGGTTGTCAGAGGTTCTACAACTAAAGACATCCCACCAAGCTCCTCAATTATACCTGAAGTTGACCTTGATCTTCTCTTTACAAGTGATACTGCTTCATCTGAAGAGACCACTATTCCCTCAGCTGGTTTTGAACACATATCTAATGTGGTTGTAATGGAATTTGCTGGAGCTGATACATTCTGACATGACTGAGAAAAATGTGCTGTCAAATCTCTGTTTCTGTTGTAAGCAGGTTGTTGTCTGCACAGGACTGGGCTTACTTGTGATGTTTTTGTGTTAGATTTTAGTGGTGAAACTTTTCCAGTCATAGTTTGTTGTTCTGACTGAATCTGTTTTACCTGTACTGTACAGGGATCTACAATCAAAGGTACCCCAAAAGAACCATCACCGATATCTGCAACTGAGGTTCGTCTGCTCCTTACAAGTGGCACGACCTGGGTTTCAGCAGTTGGCATGTCCAAAGATCTATCCACTGGTACTGAAGACATATCCAAGGTATTTCTGACCAAGTTTGCTGGTGTGGTGCTCTTACGGCAAGGCTGAGGAGGTGTTGGAATTATTTTCATGGATTTATTGAATAAGGAAGGCTGATGTATACATTGAGTGGATTGTGATCTTATGTTTATTGTTGAGTATTTCTTTATTTCAGGGCTTGTCGACTGTGATGATGAAGTTCCTTGATGTGTGGTTACTACTGAGGCTTTTTGGTCTTTACCACTATCTACATTGGATCCAGGAATATTTGGAGACAACTCTGCGGATGTATTAATAAGTTTTCTGCCAGAGATTTCAGGTGCTATCTTTACCTTGGAACATTGAACCGAGACTTGCCTAACAAGCTTGGATCCTATATTAGGTGATGAAGATGAGTTTTGATCAGTTCTATGATTGGGGCTTGATGGCCCTGAATCTGATGGGCAAAATTTGGGGGAAGTATGAGCAGAAACAGTTCTCAGAGATATTTCAGGTACAATTGGGAAAGGTATGGAAAGTTCCAGTGCTGGAAATGTCACATTGATTTCTTTAACCTCCTCTTTAACCTCAATAGTCAGATCAATTCCTACATCCTCATTTGGATCTGCTTGACATGTCCATTGATGTTTCTTTCTAACTTTCTTCAACCTGTTTTTGGTAAAATCAAGTATATCCTCGATTATGATGTCATCATTAGACAGATCTGGTAACAGGAGTGCAGTATTCTGACCCGGGCAATTCACTTTGTTTCTTAATGATTCAGAAAAGTCTAAAGGTTTACTCCTCAAAAGAGAGTCTAGTGCTTGTTTAGGTCTATTATAAAGTAAATTTTGTGGTGGTGGTAAGGGTCGCTTTTCATAACATGTAGCAGCAACTTTTGGCACCTGAGGTAAAATGGGAGTTGTTGAACTCTGGACCCCTTCACTTGGAGATGTCTTTAAAGACTGTGTTGACATTGATGTTTGTCTTCCGAGTTGTGGCCTATGGGACACCGCAGAGGATGAGGAACCAGGAGAACACTGTAAACTTGAGGTTGACCTTTGTGGAGTAAGCAGTGTCATTTGAGAGGAGATGGTTGTAACAATTGAGGGCTCAGTCATTAAATTCCTTGGTGTTGCTGGAATTGATTTAGCTGAATTGGTAGATGCTTTCGAGGATACTGGACCATCCGGAAGTTTTCTTTGAGCATGCTGACTCTGTGGGACAACTTTAGAACTTGACAAGTTGCTGTTTGTAGCGTTTGACATCACAGTCATTTTAGAGGACTCAGCATCTTTTGTCTTAGCACCAAAGCCGTTCAATAAATCCTTTTTATTATGTTCTCCCACAAGTCCAATTTTAATCTCAGGAATTGGAGGATGACATCTGATAGAAGAGTGCCGTCTATAAGTTACTGAAGAAGTTTGTGAAGATATATTAGCTGACACACCTTTAACCAACTCCCCTGGGAAAAGATCTTTAAACCCCTGATTTTTCCAGTATGGTCCACCTTTATTTATCTTTTCTACTTTGCTTGTAAGGTCTGATGCTTCCATTTGTGCTTCTGGATGAATTGCTTTTGGGTCATCCTTTCCTACTTTTATTTTCTGCAACTTGTAAACACTCAAATCAACAGGATGCTCTGCCTGTCCACTTATGGAGTCTTGAAGCATTTCAGAAAAACATTCAAGATTCATATTCATAATTCTATCACCTTTTTCAAAGGCTGAAGACAAGTCAACAGGAGAATTGGAATCACCTGCTTGACTATGACATGGAACCCAGAGCATTTCATCTTCATTAAACAATGGTATCTTAAACCCACAGAGTGTCGTCTTTGGTCTATCTTTGTTCTGCAGGATATTTGAGATATTCTCTGCAATTTCTTCTAAACCATGTCTGTTATCCTGGGTAGCATATGCATAGAGATTCTTTCCACTCCGGTCGGTTAGCAATGAGTATATATAATCCTCATCAGCATAAATATAATATCCACAATCACCAGCTTCAGCTGGCCACCACATTCCTTGATCCAACAGTGAAAGCCATTGGTGGTACCATTCTGAATCTTCAAAGAACATGTCATCTTCTGCATCTCTGTTGGTTGCAGAACAGCTGCTGAGATCAACTGCACATGATGTCAAATCTATGGGGCCTTTTTTGACTGCCAGTCGTTTAATGAGTTTTGAGATATCAAACTGTGGCTCCAGAGTACAATTCTGAACAGGTTTGCCATATATGCTACAGTCAACGTGTGAATGACAACGTGTTAACTTTGCAGGAGTTCCTGTTGAGTCTTTCTCAGTCTGATGGTTTCTGCTTGTTTGATTACTACAGTGATCCACATTACCACAACTTCTCCAGAGTTTCCTGCTCTTGAGGCTCATGTCAAATACAATATCATCCTCTGCGTCAGCACGTGGAAGTCGTTTTTGAAATGATGAGCTGACGACATTCTGCCAAGGATATGAAGGTATGTGAAATTGCCTGTGATCCATTTTTTTCAGGTTCCACCATCCAGGCTCCTGCATGACTGTTTCATGACTGTTTGATGATGCATCCTCTTGAAGTCCTGCATAATACTCCTGTGCTTGTGTTTCCAAGGCTTCTAACAAGGCATAATCATTCAGCTGTCGCCAAAGAAGTGCCTCTATGAGACACTGGTGTTCGTACAGCTCTGGTGCAACTATACCATGCTCAGCAAATAAATATAACAGATCCTGATATCCATATTCATTTGCTGTACCATATAAGAGTCTGTGAACTTCCTCTAGGTACAGCTGGGTAGACTTTACTGCTGGATGTAATGTGACAGGTTCCTGAGACTTAGTGTTAGTTTTTGAACTGGAAATGCTGGTAACACAAGAAGGGTCTGCTAGAATCCGTTTATGGAGTAGCTGATCAAGGAAAATCTGTTCTGATTCCTTGGTTATTGCTGTCTTACTACTGCCCTCTGATTTAAAAATTCCAGAAGACATACCCTTTCCGGCACTAAAACTAGCCCTTGGGTCATATGTTTCCTTTAATTTTGATTTTTGATCCTTTTCATTACCTCCATCCTGAATGGACTCTTGCTGGATTGGTTTGGCTCTTTGAATCTGTGGACGATTCTGACCAGGCTTACGTTCTTCATGTTGCTGTGGCTTCTGACCTGAAGGAATGTGGCTATCAGGCGTATCTTCAGCCTTTGCAGAGATTTTGCTGAAAAATCCAGACAAAATTCCACTTTCTTGAGTATTACTATCTTGTGCTTCTAATTTGTTAGCTGTCCGGGTATTTGGTTGATCCGGCTCCTGTTGTAATTCTTCTGATGTAGACATCTTGAAAATACTAGAGAAAAGACCTCCTGACTGGCTTTGTTGTTGTCGTGCTGCTCCTGGTGGTGGTGGTGCCTTTGGAGCTTGTTGAGCCTGCCTATTGGATTGTTGATGTAATCCACTTGAGGGCTGTTGCTGCTCAGCAGTAAGTGTTTTAGAAGCTGCAGTTACTGTACTTGTTTTGAAAACCTCAGTTAAGATTTGATTTGTTGGAGGAGACTGGTGGCTTTGTACCGGATGTTCTGACCTACACGCTTGTTGAATAACTGAAGCTTCGGCCACAAGATGTTGAGGTGGGGTATCAGTGGAAGACAATTTGTTAAAAAGACCAGGAAACAGACACCCCTGTTGTGGCTCAGGTGCTGCAGCTGGCTGTACCGAGATCTGATGCTGCCTCTGTAAGGGTTGCTTGTTGCTCTGCTGCTGCTGCTTCATTTCTGTTTCTGAAGGATCTTTTTGCTCTTGTGCTGGGGGCTTGTTACTGGAAAAACCCCTTGATAAAAGACCAGGAGATGGTGGTTGGGCTGAATTTTGATTTGGGTCTGACTGACCAGACTGAGAAGCTGTGTCTACAATCTTATTGAACAGGTCTGAAAGAATCCCAGCTGGTCTATTTGGCTGTGCCTTTTGATTTGGAACCAAATTCTGCCCACTGAACTGTTGTGATTTAACATTCTGGGGGGATATCTGGTTACCATTATTTACTTCTGAAGTGGTACTCCCAAATAAACCAGAAAGAAAGCTTACATGTTCAGCAGAACCAGATTGTTGTGATGATTTAGGGTCTTGGCTAGCAGCTGGGAAATGTGATTGCTGATGAGTACTCTCAGCTACAGATATTTTGTTAAGAAATCGTGACAGCATTCCTCCTGCTGAAGAAGCTTCTGTCGACTGTTGATTGGGTTGACTGCTTGTACCACTTGGCTTTTGTGTGCTTGAAGGTGCAAGTGCACTCTCTGTTAATTTCAAAATTCCACCAAATAGTCTTCCTGACTGGGGTGGAACTGGTGATGCATTACTCTGAGTATTTGGTTGTTTATGATTTGGTTGCTGACCACCACGGTTTCCTGGCTGTTCCAACTGCTGATCCGGGACTACATCCCCAGTGGCATAAACATTTTCAGTGCCTGCTACTTTAAAAAGTCCTGATAAGAGACCTCCTGGATGTGACGGAGGTGGAGCTGTTTGAGGTAATGGTTTGTTTGACCCCTGAGTGGCCGCTGGCTTTAGTAAAAGTTGACTGTTTTGTTGGGCAGGAGCAGCTGGAGAACTTGGAATAGTGTCACTGGCCAGTTTAAAAAGGCCAGATAAAAGCCCATCACCTTGTGGATGTGCAGCAGTGTCAGTGGATGCAGAGTCCTTACTTATAGCTGTCCTACTACTTTCATTACCTTCTGATTTGAAAATGCCAGAAAGCAAATCCTTCCCGATACTAGAACTAGTTTCATCATTTATATTAGAGCCAGTTGCATCCTTTAATTTCGATGAGCTGTCCTCTTCTGACCCCTTACTGAATAACCCTGCCAGAAAACCTTTCTGTGATGTTGCTTTTTGTTCCTGTGATGGTTTCTGACCACCAGTGGGTGAAGTAGAGCCGAGCTGACTTTCAGAACTGACAGGCTGCTGTTGAGTGCCAGCTAAATTGTTGCCTGTACTAGCATTTTCTGTGGCAGCCATTTTTAAAAGCCCAGAAAACAACCCTGTTGATTGATTTGTGGCACCTTGTTCAGCCTGGCTCTCATTTGTAGTGCTGGTGAGAGATGAAAAGAGTGTTGACAGCAGTCCACCTTCTTGAGGCTTATCATTAGTTTTGTTGCCACCAGACAACAGTGTTAGTAGGCCCTGGGGTTTAGAAATTGCTTCTTCTTCTTCAGGCTGGGCCTG
This sequence comes from Bagre pinnimaculatus, assembly GCA_028877455.1. Taxonomy (NCBI): domain Eukaryota; kingdom Metazoa; phylum Chordata; class Actinopteri; order Siluriformes; family Ariidae; genus Bagre; species Bagre pinnimaculatus. The sequence goes on from JAPEKL010000017.1 coordinate 863,496, forward strand.
GTCTTGAAGCTCTGAAGCATCTGCTTGAGTCTCGGTTTTAATTAAACTCTGTCCCTCATTCTCAGTGTCAGTCAAGCTTTCAGGAACAGACTGGATATCAGTTTCAGACTTTGGTGTTGCATCTTCTTGTGCCATTTGTTCTTCTTGTGCTACATCCTTTGATACTGTAGTAGGATTGTCAACTGCTTCAGGTGCCACTACAACAATGGGTTTGTTTATTGTGGCTGATGGTTTTGATGGAAATTTTGCAACTGTTTGTGGTTTGAGTGATTCACCAGGACTCATTTTGAAAAGATTAGAAAACCATCCTGTATCTGTATTTCCCTGTGGTACACTCTCCAATAGCATGGCACGACTTAGAAGAGGTGATTTAGTAGAAGTATGGGAAACATCTTGTTTTGAAGTTGTTGGAGCTTCACCAGATCCCAATTTCAGCAACCCAGAGAGAAACCCACTCTCTTGTTTTGGTGCTTGAGGAGTGGCAGGAGTATCAGAAGAAAAGAAGGAAAGCTTTAATTTGTCTCCAATAGTGGCTGGTGCATCTTCTGGTTTCGGGGCTTCGGTAGGTTTAAATATTGAAAAGACTGAGTTGCCAGATGAACCCTCAGCAGTTTTATCGACAGGGGAAGGGGTTGTTGTCATGAAAGACGTGAGTGACTTTTTGAAAGGGCTGAAAAATCCAGTGTCATCGCTTGTTTTTTGAGTAGTTGGATTTTCTTCTGGTTTAAGAGTCATCTCTCTAGGGAGGGAATCGGGTAATTCTCCTGATGATTCGGTTTCTGGTAATAGTTCCACTGATCCACTGCATGAGCCTCCACATGAGGACTGGTGTTCTGATTGTGAGGCAGACTGTTCTACTGACAAAGTTTCAGCTTTATCTTCTTTTGACTCAGTGCATCCATGAGATTTGTTTGGTGTTCCTGGTTGTGAAGATGCTGCTGGTTTGTCTCCAAATATCCTGAAGGGACTCAGTTTTCCCAAGACAGAATCAACCACTGACTGTGACTGGCTTGCTGTGGATCCCTGAGTCTCAGGAGTAGTTGCTGCATCTTCTTCTCCTTCCACGCTCACTAGATGGCTGGTCTCTGATGACTGAAGAGGCGAAACTGACTGCACGGGGAATTTCTTATCTGCGCTTGGCTCCTGATGAGCAGGTGGAACAACTGCAACAGGAGTTGGACTGCCATTTGATTTTGGTATGAAGGACAACAGTTTAGAAATGCCTGACTCTGGCTGAAGAGGTGAAGGAGAGCATGTTGTTGTTGTCGTAGGAGTGGTATCTGTAGTTTCACCTGTTGCCTTGGTGCCTATAAGTGAGCTAAACAAGGAGTTCATGGCATTTGTAACCCCTGTGATACCCTGCTCAACTGCAGAGTCTTCTTTTACCTCATCTGATTTGATATTTTTGTCCTTTTCATTGTCAAGCGATTTTGTTTTGTTGTCAGACTTGTGCATTTCCTCATACTTACTAATCTCCTCCTCTCGTCCAGCAAGATATTCAGTTACTGTATCGACAATTTTCTGCAGTTCATTCATGGTATGGATATAATCATGACTTGGCTCCTTAACATCATCTAAAACTTGAGTACTAACATTTCCCCTTAACCCACAATAACTGTGTGGCCGTCCACCATAAAAAGTATATTTCCCGCTATTGTAGTAATTGTCATATTCACATTGTGTATCCTCCGCAATAAAGGACATGACATCCAAATCCTCCTCAGATCCAAGAGTAACCTGAACTGCTTCTGATCCTACTGACCCATACTCACTTCTTGTCCTCATCCTGGCTTCTTCCTTCTCTCGATAAATTGCGTAGTTTGCCAGAATGTCCTCGATGTGTGTTTTTGCCCACATTCTTGTCTTGTACAGCAGACTCTCTTTATATGCCTCTTGGTCTGCCTCCTGTTGATGAAGCTTCTTAACTGAAGGAATGATGGATATCTGTGGGGGAGAGGTTTCATCCTCAAAGCTTCCTGCTTCTTCAGAGATCAGGTGAACCTCTCCATCTTCCACACCAGGCATCTTTACAGAGTTTCCAGTTTCATCATATTCATCAGCCTCTGGAGACGCTGCCTCACACTCCATGGTCTGATTAGAATGATTTCTCTTAGAGTCGCCAGGACTGTTTACGATGCGATAAATTTCACTCTCTGTTTCATCGTCATCGTCCCAGGTTTTTTGCTCTGGTTCTAGATAGTCATCTAAAATGTTGTCATCAAGTTTGTATTTCATCTCCCAGTCCTCAACGCCCATACCTGAATCAACAGGTACAATCTTTACCCCAGCTCTACTGTTTGGACGTCTTGTGTCCCAGATAAAAACAGGATGCAGAAAAATAATGTAAGAAAATAAAAAGAAAAAGTGTTAGAGGCACAGCATAAGATAAAACAAATCATGGACTTCAGATAAAAAAGTGAAGGAAGAAAACGCAATGTAAATGTAAGCAAAGGAAAAAAACAGAGAGACAGAAATGATGAAAAATTGAACAGATAATGGTCTGTGTATGTTTCGTCCCAAAATATTTTTTAATTAAGAAATGTTGGGAAATAAATAACAAAACACTTCCCAATTCAACGTATTATGATTTTTTTGTATAAGACCTGTTTCCTTTTTTTCTCCATTGTCATTTTGAAATGAAAACCCAATGACCACAGCAAACCCAGACTCAGACCCATAAGCCTGCAGTCGTTTTTTAGTTTCCTGAACAAATACAAATTTCCAAATTAAAAACATTGGAGTGTTTGGGGGGTTTTTTTTTCACATGAACATGTTCACATCAGTTTTCTTCTCTATTCTCTCGTGTTTGTGTGTCTTCTGTACCTCAGCCCCCTTCCTTCCCTGTAGTCCAGCTCATAGCTGTGCATGGACTCGGTTCCAGACTCTTTGGATGCGGCTTGTTGACATGTTCTTCGGCTCATGGGGTACTGGTGAACGGAGGAATTGGGCTGGGCCGTGGTGTGGTATCGTGGAGGACGGCTGTTGGTCTCACTGCGGTAGTCGCTATCTCTGTCATCCACCGCGCTGTCGTGATCATCTACAGCTGGAACCGTACACAGACACAGGGAGTTCTAATGTTTCTCTCAGGTAGAACAATACGATACTGCAGTACACACTGATACGTCACAGCGAAGAGACCAGACGATGCTACAGGATGAGAACCGGAGGAGACACAGACCGACCACAGACTACTAAAGGTGATATTTGCTTTCACAAAAGCCGATGATTTGTTTGAGAGTACAGACCACGCCCTCAAATAAACGACACGGAGAATGACTATGGAACTGTCAAAAGTGAGGAGAACTCAGGCTCCTGAGAAGCTTCTGCTTTATACTCAGACCTGCCACTACAAACTAAAGATTTCTGAGTAGGAGATGAAGAGAATGATCGTGGAACTGTGTTACGAATGGAGAAAAAAATGAGACGGGAGATTTATGGGATGTTAACTAGGAAGAAGGTGGTGCTTCAGACGTGGTCTTTCTCCCAAACATCTAATTCCATAAGTGTACATAAAAGTAGCCAGGGATGGTTGAGAGTTAAACAGTGAGAGGAATGTTGACTGGGAGAGTGAAAATAATGAACTGCCAGCATGTTCTGTGGTCATGAATGAGACATCGACACACAGTATGACCTGAAAGAACCGTCCAAAGAACGAGCGTTGTGAAGTACGTACTCTGCTGCTCGCTCCATCCGAAGTAAGTCCAGCTGCCTGGATGTGTGAACGGAAGTCACGTCAAAAAAAAAAACCCAGCTCATTTCTGAATGTTTACTTCACTTGGACATCATTACAATCGCAAAGTTTTACTAATAAACAGTGTGCGTTCCTCTGACAGCAAAATACTGAGCACTTTATCCATTTACAGCTACATTTAATGTGTGTGAAGCGAGAGAGTTCCTGTTCTCTCATATTACAGCAGCTATAAAAATTATTCAACACCTTCTCACCAATCAGAATTGACAATTCAGTTCTTCTAAAGGGCCAGAGATGTCTTAAAGATGGACGAACAAACAGTTCAAAAACATTCACTCAGTCTTCATTCACTATTCTACATTTATACCGCAGACAAAAGCTGTTATAAACTGAAGCAGACGTACCATTAAAGAGAAGGCAGTGTATCAATCAATCAATCAATAAACAGTGCATATATGACTTATAGTTATACACCGCCCTCTAGTGGCTGAATGGAGCCCTGAGTACAAAACCTGGAGTCAATAATATGGACCTTGTGCACCAACGTCAGAGGTCAAATTTGCCTCTCCGCCATATTGGGTATCAAGCCGCAGCTCACTTCACAGGTGGAAATTTTTGGAGAGTAACATTTTCAGTCAGAATGGCTTGATGTGTGGCAGTAGGGTACTCTAACAGAAAAAGCACGAAGGGTTTATCGTTTTACCGGTTTCCCGCTGATCAAGAGTGGAGGATGAAGTGTTGCTGCTACGTGTGAGCAGACTTCTCCCAGACCTGCCGCTCACAATAACACCATCCTGCTCGCATATGATCCACACATCGAGTGCGCGCGAGCGGGCCGAGAGACCGCGCGAGCC
>JAPEKL010000017.1:917418-929087 GCA_028877455.1 Bagre pinnimaculatus
CCCCACACACACACACTATTCATCAAGCGTATAGACACCCCAAGCTACCAGCTCTTGCCCTGTCTCTCTCTCTCTCACACACACACACATATATATATATATACCAAGATGACAATTCTCATGTTCTGATGCATCTACTCAGCTGTGAAGTTCCCCTTTCTAGAATGAACACACACACAGATCTGAAAAACTCCACCTGCATTTCACTCACAAGTACAAGGTGTGTGTGTGTGTGTGTGTGCGCCTGGGACATACCATAGCTAACAGTGCTGGCTACCCAGGAGATACCCAGCTATACACACACACACAGGGAATCAGCATGAGTGAACACGCTCTGGGCAAAGCAGGCAGATGGGTGGGACTAGAACATTGTGTGTGTGTTGGTGTTCAAAACTAAAGTACCAGGGCCCCTTTCCACAGTCCAATCAGATGTCTGGGATTGGTGAAGCCCCGCCCACATGTTGAAAACTGACAGAGAGCGAGAGTGAGCAAGTTTGAGAACCGAACCCATTGTGTTAACAGAGAGAGGGGCAACTGAGATGTGTGTGTGTGTGTGTGAGAGAGAGAGAGAGTGCATAAACACACTGATCCTGTACTTTTTAATCCCATGCTTGTTGTCTTCTTTTACCCCATCCCCTTTCTTTACCCCCCATCACCCCACCCCCCAATCTCTCTCTATCTCTCTTTCGCTCATCCACCCACCAGCAGGACAGACAGACTGAGAGTAAAAGACGGAGAGAGAGGAAGAGGAAAAGACAGAAGTGTAGCAAAGGTAAGTCAGGGGTTATCGTAGTCATAAATGTGCACTCTCTCTCTCTCTCTCTCACACGCGCGCGCGCGCACACACACACACACACTGATTCCTGAGTCTGTAGTTTCATTAACTACACAGTAATTACAATAAAGTTTTTACAGCGGTGTGTGTGTGTGTGTGTGTGTGTGTGTGTGTGTGTAGGGTTGCATCAGTATGACACGAGACATTGACTTTATACTGATCGTTGTCCTGACTCAGTGTTTTGATGCAGCGTGATGTCAATCTTCTGTGTGTGTGTTCACACGCCACCCTCACACCCAGAGGTGTTCCAGATCAGATCAGAAGTCGGATCTTGTTATCGTATGCACAACGACTCCAGAAGATTCTGATTATGAACTTATTTAGTAAAAATAATAATCTCCTCGAGGACGTACTGTAGCAGGATTCTGACTCCATCCTGAGCTCAGGTTCCTGTCCCTGTGGGTTTCCTCTGAGCTCCCCAGCTTCCTCCCACATCCCAGAAACATACTAATCAGCCAGTTGTCCGTTGGTGTGTGAGTGAGTGTGATGGACTGGTGTCCCATCCCGAGTGTATTCCAGCTTCATGTCCAGCGATCCCGGGATAGGTTCCACCACCACACTGACCAAGCGCTTAGTGAGGATGAAGGAACGAATAATGAGCTGCACGTTCACAGTTTAAGTGGAAGTTGTAGGTTGTAGACCCCGCCCCCAAGCTAGACCCCACCCCTTCTGCAGTTCAAAGAGCAGTGAGTGAATTCGTAACACTGAATCATGTGCGTCATGTGAAGCTGCTGTGAGACTCGAGATTGCAGTGTGTGGTGAGAGAATGTGTGTGTGACATCACAGGCGTGTGTGTGTGCACCAGATAAACACATGTCCTGCACACAGATAAGCACAGAGACGCCGTCTTCAGTGATACACTGTGTGTGTGTGTGTGTGTGTGTGTGTGTGAGTATGTGTGTGCGCGCGCGCACGCATCATTGTGGTAGCATCCGGACTTCCTGAGCAGTGCTGAACCCTGACTGTCTTGCGTTCTGAGTGAAGGTCACCTAACCTGATGTAACCTGTATCTCCAGAATGATGATCTGTGTCACCACCGAGAGCTTTCTTTTGGCCTTGACCTTTGACCTCTGGTCAGTTCTGTAATGCTGCATGGGACAGTATGAGATTAGCTGGAGATCCACCGTAGATCACTTTCATGAGGTTGTGCTGAGTCCAGCACCACACGTGTGTGTGTGTGTGTGTGTGTGAGGGAGAGAGAGCAAGATCAGCTGTAATTGACCCGTCTTGGGTTCAGGGTCCACTCTGCGCTATCTTTTTAGCACGAGTTCCTGGAATGGCTGCAGCTCCGCCCCCTCTGACAGACGGCAGTCTCACGTCTATAAATAAACAGTTTATCTTTAAACAATCCTCCAGCTGATCCTCTGGACCCAAGAATCCATTATTTAAAATCCTCAGACAAAACCAAATCATGACCGCAGGTAGAATGAACGACGTCCAGGGGGTTAAAGTCTCGAGGGTGTGTCCTTCCTGTTCTTCAGCCTGATCTGAGGTTAAAGATGGAGTATGTAGACAGTCAGTCTGTACTGTACATGAACGGTGTCAAATAAATAAAGACAGAACTCGCTGGGCTTCTCTAACGTTTCACCGGAACAAACCAAAATTACCATCAATCACAGTTACGTCCTGCATTTTGGAAACGTTTCTGACGTGCGTCTGTGATGTCGTACTTCTGTCTGTCGTACCCGATGTCTCCGATACTAACCACAGCCAGTATCAATGACTGCTGCGGAATAAATAAATGTGTAATATGGTGCAATAGTTCTGAATCAGACACTGGAATTAACATCAGTCTGCAAGGATCAGACTCTAACCAGTTCACTGGAGCTGGGGGTTTAGTGGACGGATGGAGGGAGAAGAACACCGTTATAAATGTAAATAAACATCAGTTCATTGTTTCGAAGTGAAGTGAGTAAGAAGTGTTCGTTTACACACCGGATTCACCTCAGCACCTGTGCTGGTGTGTGTTCGTGCAGAGAGAAGAGCGCACTGACAAATCAGCAAACTATGCACCTATAAATACACATCTACATCTCACACACACGCACCATGAAGCTGATTATGTTCCTTTAACAGCACTTTGCCAAGTGTTTTATTCCTCTTATACCACAGCACTTAAGAAAACGTAAAGTTTCTTCAGTCAGAGTGATCATCACTGTGTACTCCTCCTGCGTGTGTGTGTTTGTGTGTACTGATTTCACGTAACACAAGCAAAAAAAGGTGGTCATGACCCAGATGGAGGTCAGTTAACTGGACAGAAGAGGAAACGGCCAAACTAAACACTCCTACATGTGACCTAGTGAGAGTACGCTCCGGTCATCCGCAGTACTGCACCAAAAACAAAAAAATATATCTGTGTTAGAAAAGGGGGCGTGTCCTAACCTGCTGCTTTGAATTGAATGCTCCTGAACTGAATCTTGTGATTGACAGTTTGGCGTCTCTGGAATGCCCTGCTCAGGATGCAGCCCACGAGCGACCCATCAGGAGCCCAGGAAGGGCGTGATTGGCCGCTGGTCTGGTCTGCGTGGAGCTTGAGGTTAGACGTCATCTGTTTTTGTTTGACGCTTCACTGACACTCCGCCCCTTTGGTGAGTAAACAGATCATTGTGTGGTTATTAAATAGTGCTAATTACAATTTATGCTAATTATATTTTCTCTCTCTCTTTCTAGGCCTTTGTTCTCTTCCTGAGTAGGAATGCTGTTGTTGCGTCACACGAGCAGCGTTGGAGATGGCCGAACTCAGGGGCTAGGCTCAGGGTCAGAGGGCGAAGGTCAACACGGGTGGACGTGGCCGAACCCGGATACCGTCGAGAAGGAGCAGGCAGACGTGTAAGCATGCTCTTGCTCACACAGCCGATCAGTTACACGTGGCACTGTTTCAGGGTGGTGTGATAAAGCAGAGTTACAGTTACTGTCCCTAAAGTTGCTTATCTTCCTGTAACAACACATTCAAAAGTGTTCTCATACCACAGCAATTTGCCAACAGTTATCTTATTCATTCATTAAAACTGTACTTTTTATCTGTTTATAGTTACACATGAAATTGCGAAACATCCAACAAAGCAGCTCAGATACACTGCCCTGTTCCACACACTGCTGTCCCCTGTCCATCACTTCTGTCAGTGTGAAACACTTGTCCCTGCACCCAGAGACGTCCTCCTGACTGAAATCAATCAGGGCTCGGGTTATGAGTGGAGTGTAGAGTGTAACGATGTGGACGCACACTGAAGTACGTGGCTGAGAGGCTGCTCCATCGTGTAGTCGTTCCCTCCTGACCGTACGAGTAGATGTGTGCGAGAAAACAATTCTGGTATTTTCACACAGATCTGATTCTTTTTGTCTCGTATGTTTACGTGTGTGTATACGTAAGACCTGTCTTGTGTCCCCCAGCTGGAAACAGCAACGTTGTACCAGCAGCGTCAGCTTGGTTGATCGCAACCCTTAAAGTAGAAGAAAGCTTTTTCAGAGTTTCTTCTAAATATTTGGGACAAGTTAAAAGTTCTTGCATGACTGTTTGTTTGTGTACATGACCGTCCCATCATTTCACTGACACTGTCCCTGTCCATTTCCTGTGGCAGTCTGAGGCAGGAGCCAGCTTTCACACTCCACTGCGTTTATTCACCACATAACAATGACTAGAACTTCAGAACCAGGAAAACCGTATGTGAGCATTTCGAGGTGACGCCTGTGATCAGATATCAGATGTGTTCCAGACTTAGAACTGGTTCATGTGGCCCAGATCAGGTTTTTAAAAAAAAAATACAATCGGCGACGTTTACACGTCTTTCTGTACTGTGTGTTCTTTAACACAAGGGATTATGGGAAATGTGATTAAAGCTGTAAGTATTGCAGATAATCAGTCCTTCAGGCTGATCTGATTGTTGTTCACATGTTGTTCTTGTCTCCACTGATGTTTTTCAGGTGTTGTGCTACAAGGCATTATGGGAAATGTAATGTGCTGGTCCTAAAGCGGATCTAAAAATCGTCCAGATCCTCTTCTCGCTCTATTGAACTCTGCACAACTTTTTAGAACTTTTTAAGAATAAACATTATATAAATTGTAGTGCAACTGTCTTTAAAAACAAACAACCATCACCATGCGTCATCTTCATGTGGAGCTGGTCCGGAAGGAGGCTCGAGCTGGAGACCTGCCACCACCCAGCGACCCACAGGTGACCTTCGACCCCCAGCCAAGACCTCTGAACCAGGAAGAGCTGCGGCTGCAGAAGGTTTATCAGCTTTCCATCTTTTCCCAGAGAGGAGGGTTTAAAAGCGGTATGAAGTGTGGATTAGAAGAGACATCAGACCCCGTCGTTGCACCCAAACGCCTCTTTCAGGACGAGGACGAGGATGAGGACGACGACGAAGAAATGGAAGGGGAGGTGCTGTGTGGAAGAGGCTCCACCCCCTTACTACCACCACTCCCTGCAAAGGATGCTTTTGCCCCGCTGTCACCCAAATCGCCCCCTATGGTGGACCCTCACCCCCCCCCTACTGCCCCTCTGGAGCCCTCACAGTCTTCACATCCACCGTTAACCCCTGCTGAGGTTATCGGGTGGGGGGCAGAGCTTGAAAAGACCCCACCCCCTTCAGAAAGACAGCCCCATCCACCATCGCCACCTTCCTGCTCTAACGGGTCGAGTTCGTCAGAAAGGAGCGGTGAGGTGAAGAAGAAGAAGCTGCTGTCATTCAGTGACGTCGGAGATTCGTGCTCTGAGGATGAAGGACCATCGACGTCCAAACGCTGCCGTCTGGCACTGACCCCCGGGATCGGACTGGCACCAGGACGCAGCACCGACTCCAAGGCTGCCCCCTATTGGACACACCTTCTGCCCACAACCAGAGAGCAGGGCAAAGTAAACACACACACAAAAGAATAAGAATACTCAGTGTTCCCTCACACAGGCACAAAGATAGGATCTCTGAGAGGATTATTATTATTAATTTATTCGGAAATGTTTAATAATCTTCACTGCTAATGCTAACCTGTCAGGAATTTCTAACAGGATCCTTAAATTAAATATTTATAAACATCTCATAATGCTAACACTAACGAGGTAACTCGGATAAACTGATAAACTAACCTGACAGGCTTTCTGAAAGGATCGCTGAATTGCACTGCTAGTACTAGTTACTAGCCAGTTAGCTAACATGAGCCCACAGCTAACCTGAAAGAACTTCTGAAGTCGTATTTACAATACTAATGCTAACAATCTGCCTAACCTGACGGGATTCAGCAGGGGTTTTTTTTTTACATTAATCTTTAATTTTTCCTGCTTTCTGAGAGAACCACATTAAAATATTCAGGATCGTCACTGCTGTTGCTGAATAATGCTAGCCAGTGAGCTAATGTAAACTAACCTGACAGGATTTCTGAGAGAACTTTTAGAAATGGTCATGGCTGTTCATAATGCGAACACCAGCCAGCTAACAATCCTGACAGGATTTCGAAAATAATTGTTATTTCCTATTCTTAAATGTTGCACTGTCATAATGCTAATGCTAACTGTCTCACTAACCTGACAGGATTTCTGAGACGATTCTTCTGTCCTAATCAGTGGGTTGGTCTAAACTCCACCTTTAACTTGACTTCCTGTCTCCTTTTCTCAGAGCTTGGCTGAGTGTTCCCGATCGTCGCGGAGGCTAAAGACCAGCGCTCGCCTCAAATCGTGAGCTCCACACTCACACACCCGTCATACACTCTCCATAAACATTTTACATGGGCTGCTTTTAACACGTGTGTGTGTGTGTGTTTTATCCTGTGTGTTCAGCCGTCAGTTGCGCAGTGGCAGGCGCACCGACACTAGCCGCTCATCCTCCTGTTCATCGTTAGCTGTTAGCAGGTCACTTTTGGGAAACTTTGAGGTATTTCTAAAGCTGAAACTTTAAGTCTTTGTTACATTTTAAATGCCAAGTCAAAAATATGGGGACAAAATGGAGACGTAGTGTTCAAACTGTGTGTGTGTGTTTTTGCAGGAGTCGATCCTAAAGGGTCGGTTCCCTCCGTCAGGACGAATTGAGGGTTTCACAGCTGAGATCGGGGCAAGTGGCTCGTACTGTCCCAAACACGCCACTCTACCTGTACAGGTGACCTACTACGACACATCTGAGCACAGCGCGCCCTCGCCCTTCCTGGTAACCTGTGTGTGTGTGTGTGTGTGTGTGTGTGTGTGTGTCAGTCAGTCAGTCAGTCAGTCAGTCAGTCACACACACTGTGTCACGCCCATGTTGTCTAATCCCCTGTCTGTGTGTCAGGGTGTGATCTCACTGGAGCCCCTGGGAAAGAAAGGATACAGTGTACCTAAAGCAGGGACCATTCAAGTGGTGAGTCACCGAGTGGTCGGTCTGTCCATCTGTCCGTCTGTCTGTCCATCTGTCTGTCTGTCCGTCCGTCTGTCTGTCTGTCTGTCCGTCTGTCTGTCTCACATGTCCGTGACTGATTAATTACTGTTAATCCTCCTGTGTGTTTGATGTTCAGACCTTATTCAACCCCAATAAGACTGTGGTGAAAATGTTCCTGGTGACCTACAATTTCGGGGACATGCCTGTCAATCACATGACCTTCCTGCGCCATCGTATCTTCCTGGTGCCTGTGGAGGAAGGGATGGAGTCAGGGGTGGGGACAGAAAGCTCCGCCTCTGATAGGAAGAAGATTCTATGCTACCTGATACACCTTAGGTCTGAAGGTTTTCCTTGGCCTGACTCTTTAACCTGAACACCTCAGACACTGTTTTTAATAGAATTATTAATAAAATGTTTCACTGCAAGTCATTAAACATCCCCCATCCTCTCTCTCTCTCTCTCTCTCTCTCTCTCTCTCTCAGATTCCAGAGCTCCAAATCTGGAAAGATCTACTTGCACAACGATATCCGGCTGCTATTCTCCCGCAAATCCATCGAGGTGGACACAGGGATCCCTTATGAACTCAAGTCCTTCACCGAGGTGCCAAGAAACCCCAAGTACTCCCCACGTGTGTAACCCTGACAAACTGCAGGACAGACTTGTAAAATAGACTAAAATAATGCCTTCTGACTCGAGAATAGTGGATCTTGAACGTGCTCACACACATGCGACCCACTAGAATGACGGACTCTCCATTGACGTAGCTTTGTGACTGAAGAGAGTTTTTCCCCTAGACAGGATGTTTGCTCTGCCTAAGCCCCACCCACTTGAGACTGTTGGCTAGTGGTGGCCGTGTGCACTGACCCAGTCGACCAATCGGATCGAGTGCCTGGTTATAGGAGTGAAGGAAGGAGCACTGCAGCGAGCCTGTAGTGGATGTGGGATGTGGTGTACAGACTGACTTCTGATTTCTCGTCATCCGTAACGCCACTCGAAGACCAGAGCAGCTTCAGTGAAGGAACTCCATCAGCAAACAAGGAAGCCATGTGGAGGGAAAACGGACTCAGGATCTTCTCTCGGAATGTAGACGGGGAGAAGGATATTTTGACTAACTGTGTTAACATGAACAAACTGTATTGGGAGCGCAGGACGCTACAAAACTGGACTCGATCAGGAATCGCTGCCACCTGCAGGCTGGCTTTAGTACTGCAACAATAAAAACCAATAACAAAGGCCTTTAAATAGTAACAGTGGCACTATATAAACACACCAAATGTCAAAACGTTTGTCATGTAGCAAGCTGAGTTTGGGCTTCAGCTACAGCATCACACAGCTTTACCATTACACAGTGTTCATGAAAGCCCCAGCGTACGCTCTCAGCCCTCTACAGGCCGGTGTTAATACTGTGACCACTGCACTTATTTTGTCTTTGGTTTTCATTTATACGTTTTGAAACTTATCATCATGGCCGTTTTGCTTTCGTGACTATTTTAACAAGGTTCCTGTGATCTGATGAAATCAGACGGCGTCAGTTTTAACTTCTTATTCTAGCTGAGCAAAAGAATGTTGGGATTCAGCTGCATTAACACACAGATTTACCATCTTCAACTCACACTTGAGGAATTACAGCTTAAATACTGCAACAACAACAAAATTGAACTGACCAAGCTGGCAATCTGTCAGGTTGTCAAAGCCGTTTGTTGTGTGGTACCTATTTTAAAGATTGATTGATTTTCTCTTAGTCAATAAACTCTGAGAGAGTTCATTTGGACTTTTCCTGAGTGCGTTTTAGTGAACTTTGTAGTTATTATAACATTTTTGACTTGATAGCTTCAGGAATTGCTGCCACCTTCAGGCTGGATTTAGTACTGCAACAGAAACAAAGGGCTTTCAAGAGCAAAATTAGTACCAAAACCCACTACCACAATCATTTCTGAGGGTTAGGGAACTCTCAGGCAACTGATTGGACCTTTATTGATCGTGGCTTTGAGAGCAGAATTTGATGTTCATTCCAGTAGCTAAATTTGGTTTTCTTAAAATGATGGCAATGAAGGTCAAACTCCAGTCATCAGGTTTGATAGTAAAAAAAGTCACTAACTAATACAGTGAATCTTGATGTGCAGACTCTGATGGCGTCCACTTTACACTGTGTTACGGAAACACATTTTTGCACATAGTCCGATTGTGATTCTCCCTGTACAGTCAGTGAAGGTCTTTACACGGTTACAGTGATGAAACAAAGTGAGCTGAAACTTTCTGAGAGCTTGGACTTTTCCCTACCAGACAGAGTTTAAACTCTAATCCCATCCAGTCCTTCAGCTTAAATAACTCACTCATGGTCACAAACTCAAAGGTCCGAGTCCAGGCTGTTGTAGCGTCAGCGCCCCCTGCAGGACCCAACAGTAGTGTTTCAGTTAACTTTTTAACAGAGAGAGAGAGTAATATGCTGCGCACTTAGAGGGCTGTGTGTTATTTTTCTTTTGGAGGGATGGGGGGAGGGGGGACGGAGGGGTGTGGGGTATTTAAGCTCAGATGATGTATAATGTATATTTTAAAGATAAAATAAAAGTTTGTGGCTTGTGGGTTAAATCAGCTCTGTGGTGATGTTTTCAATATAATGATGTTCTGAAGCGTGAAAGGAATCTTCAGTGCATTTATGTGATTTATATTTTACACCCCAACACATAAAGCTAATTAATAAAAATCCTTCATCTTTAATGTGGGATTGAGTCAGTGCTTCCCAAACAAAGCTGTTCGATTCCACAAACTTTAGAGTCGACTCCTATAAAGATTAAATGTGTTAGTCACCGATTGAACCGATTCCCTAAAAACAATGATCTGAATACATAAAACACAAATCAGGAAATAAAGATCATGTGCAGTGTTTATTTAGTCTGTCTCTCCACAGCACTGCTGAGTTCTGGACACTGACCAATCAGAGTCGAAAGTGTTTTCTTTCTGATGTGCAGCTGCACATCACAGGTTTATTTATACTCATGCACTGTTATCGTTTCCATAGCAACCGGTCATTCACAGGGGCGTGTACAGCGGACTGATGTATGGAAGGAGTCTCCAGTGCCAGCGCTGTGTAGCAATCAGAGGTGAAGCTGGAACTGTAAGATTTCACACAGAGAATAAATGTTTATTGCTGCTGTAACGTAAGTGACAAACTTGTTTCACCGAACATGAAATGTTACTATAAATGGATAAAAAGTACACTGCAGCAGCTGTTAATAAATGAAAATGGTGATGTTGGTAACTTTGTGTGGTGTGAGAGGAATAAGACTCCAGGAGACGCGCAGCTCGAGGAACATCAGCAGCTTCCTCACACCACACTCCTCATCCGTGTGGAGTCGACTCCTGTTTCGGAGAACCGACTCGTCCTTGGATTCGACTCCCACAGCGAGAAAGGAGGTGACGTCACCGCGCCGCGGCCCCGGTTAGTCGCGCGAAGCGGGAAAGCAGTGGGAGGGGTCGGCTGCTCTCGAACCGGAAGAAAGTGTGAGAAAAAGAAAAAGCGCCGAAAATCAACCCAAAACCTCCTGAAACAATCCTGAGCCATCCGCAGGAATCATGGCCGATCCCAAGGTGAGAGTCGCATCGTGCCGCGCGCGCGCGCTCCCGCCACCTCGGGGCCGCGTTATTCCCGATATTTAACGGAAATGTGGATTTGTTTGAGCGGCTCGTGCGGGAATTTAAAAAAGCCGGCTGTGCGTGTGTAGTCCGGGCGCTCCCGGCTGCAGCTCCGCGTGGCCGGAGGTGTTTGTTAGTGAGTTCGCGTGAATTAGCGCTGGTGTTTAATCAAACCCCGTGAAGCAGTGACGTATTAAACGGCGCCGACTCCTCTGAGAGTGGTGAAACTGATGCGCCCGTGCCGGGCTTGCCGAGCGGGTAACTGCGGGCCGGCGGGCGGGACGGAGTGTCGGGTGTTGCTGCAGCCCGTGCTCTCGCGGCGGGGATGGTCGGTGTGAGCTCCGCTAGCATGAGCGCAGTGTGCATGTGTGCATGCTAGTTCCGGGTGGCTCTGCTAGCGCATGCTAATCACACTCATGAGTGAGCGCGTGACGGAGTGAATTACTGCTTTAATGTTGAAGCTTTATTTTGAATTGGGAACTCTTGCTAGGCCACGGGGTTACCAGCTAACATGCTAGTTAACAGAAAACCTAAAAAAAACAACTTTCGCTGTTTTTTTAAACAAATAAAAGGTAAATTTTCGCGTTAATGTGTGTTTAGTTGTTTCCCCACAAACGCAGGCGTGTAGAGTGCGGAGTGATGAGTGTGTTATTAGCAGTAATCTGCTGTGGCGGGGTTGGATTACATTAGATTAGATTAGCTTGATTAGCATGCTAGGCCGGACAGTGTGACGGGGAGAGGCGGCTCGCGCTTCCCGCTGCCTGGGGGTCTGAGTGCCGTGGGGTTCCGGTGAGGGAGGGAGCGTTACTGGGGGTCTGAGTGCCGTGCGGTTCCGGTGAGGGAGGGAGCGTTACTGGGG
>JAPEKL010000017.1:1062446-1075052 GCA_028877455.1 Bagre pinnimaculatus
TCTGGTTCCTCTCGAGGTTTCTTCCTCATGTGGTCTGAGGGAGTTTTTCCTTGCCACCGTCGCCACAGGCGTGCTCACTGGGGATAGATTGGGGATGAAATTGGCTCATGTTTGGGGTCATTCAAATTCTGTAAAACTGCTTTGCGACAATGTCTGTTGTTAAAAGCGCTATAGAAATCGACTTGACTTAATATTTAAACATGTGTACATTTGAAGTGTTAAACACAAATGAGGTAAGAAATTTTAAAAAATGTATATGTGGGAAAAAATCTCCACCAATCAGACTGATGTGAGATATGTCCTGGTGGGTGTGGCCTAATGTTGTAATGAGTGTGTTTGATGTACCGTGTGTAGATTATCATGGCGAATGTGAACACGTATGCATCGGTGGGGAAAGACCTCCACCCGCCCATCATCACACGCTTCCTCCGCCTCATCCCTGTCACAGACGCCATGCACACGGTCTGTATGCGTGTCGAGCTCTTCGGCTGCCCCTGGCAAGGTACACACACTCACTAAGGTCAGGGCCGGAGCCTTGTTTCTGTTCATTATCCCACAGCTTCAGCTTTCTAATAAATCTAGAATTAATAATAGAACTGTATAACTCTATACTACTGGATATGCAGGACTGAGTGTAAATCAAATGATTAGATTATTATGTCTACAGGTATATATCCTGTGATGCACAGATTATCCAGAACAAACCCAAATGTATGAAAATCACTGAACATCGATTGAGTTCCAGATGGTGTTTGTATCATAGCTAGCAAACAAACAGCGACTTTGGCAACTAATTCTGTAGTAATTGCAGGGTTTTATTTCATCTTTGATCAGTTTTATACGCTAGCTTAAGGTTTGTCATCCATATTTCTTAGTGTAATAACCCAACCACCTGAGCACTGATAGTGTGTATAGTGTATGTGATGTGATGTGTTCAGTGTCTGTGTGAAGAACCCCCTGCCGCACACAAACACACATGCGCACACACGTGAAAACCTCAGTGTAACACCGGTTCTGTTCTCCTCTCGTGTGTGTGTGTGTGTGTCTTTACAGATGGGTTAACGGCGTACAGTGCTCCTGAGGGCCACACCATGATGGCTCCAGGATATCCTATCACCCCTCTCAACGACTCCACCTACGACGGAGTTCAGGAGCGCAGGTACAGCCTCAGATCACACTGTACTGGAGTGTAGTGTGGTATAACTCCGGGGGGGGTCTTTCCTGTCTTTAACTGTCTGCTTTATTTCTTGAACAATGTAGCTGAGCTAAACTAAACACTGATCCCTCATCACTGCAGCTGAGTGTTTCCTCTCTCTCTCTCTCTCTCTCTCTCTCTCTCTTACATGAGCTTCCTTTCATCACACTTCCCTTCTCCCTGTGCTTTATTTTTTTTAACTCCCTCCCTAACACTTTCTCTTGCTCTTTGTCTCCTTCTCAGTTTATCTCTCGCTCTTCTAAACTTTCTTTTCCACTCTCTTGCTGCCTCCTTTTCTCTTTTCTCCTCTACTCACTCCATCTTTCTTTCTTTCTTGTGTGTGTACAGTAACTGCAGTACTCTCAAAGCTGCTGTTATAGAAAATTAGTCAGCTCCACCTGACCAATCAGAGTCCACAGTCTACTAAAAGAAAATATTACAGCTGTGGAACAAAGATGTATCAGTAGATCAGAGCAGTTTCTACACCCCTCTCTCTCTCTCTCTGTAGGAGGGTGCTGGGTGGTCTGGGTCAGCTGACAGACGGTGTGATTGGGCTGGATGATTTCTCTCAGACCCGTCAGCACATGCCCTGGCCTGGTTATTACTACGTGGGCTGGAGAAACGACTCTCTCGGACCCGGCTACATCGAGATGGAGTTTCAGTTTGACAGGCAGAGGAACTTCACCTCCATGAAGGTGAGGAGAAAAAGAATGAACTCATCACAGAAAAGGTCAGATCTCTAAATGACTCCGACTTGTCCAGTATCTCAACTTTCGGCGTATCTCTCTGGTTTTTTTTTTTTTTTTCCTGCAGGTGCACAGCAACAACATGTTTGCACGCGGAGTTAAGGTCTTTTCATCCATATCGTGTGTGTTTAAGCCCCGGCTCATCTCACAGTGGGAGCAGGAGCCCGTGGAATTCTCCACAGTTCTGGACGACCGGAACCCGAGCGCTCGGTATGTCACTGTGCCTCTGGAGCGACGAACGGCCACGGCTATCCGCTGCAGGTTCTACTTCGCCGACACCTGGATGATGTTCAGTGAAATCTCCTTCCAGTCTGGTACACACCGCTCTAAATAAACACCACCAGTTAGCTCACCCGCCACTCGGCTTTTCCATTTCTCACTTTTTGCTTGTTGTTTGTTTTTCACGTGAATCCTGCATCACAGCGACCAACCCGCTGCCCACCCTGAGACCTCCGGTGATGACATCACTTCCATTTGAAATGCAGAGCCAAGCACCAACTACAAATACAGCAGCTACAGGTGCACAGTGTCATGGTGAACTGCACTGATAAGCCACGCCCCTTGACACCCTCATTCCCTGTTTTAGACCCCTCCATACACAGGTGCCAAACTCTGTATGTGAAACAAACTCTGCTCTGTTTGGGTATTTTACAGATGCCAGCATGGCAACGTCGAAGCCCCGCCCACCCGAAGAGAGCAGCACGTCCATTCTGATTGGCTGTCTGGTCACCATCATCCTCTTGCTGGTGGTGATCATCTTCCTCATTCTCTGGTGGCAGTATGTGTGCAAAGTCATGGAGAAGGTGTGTATTGTGTGTGTGTGAGAGAGAGAGAGATATGTGTATATGTAGAGAGAGAGTGCGAGTGTGTTAGTGTGACTGCTGCTATAATACACATAATTACAAGGCAGGAAGGAAATGAATCAGTGAGCTGAGATTCAGAGAGAAAAACACGAGTTTTTTTTCCCTTTCTGTCTCTCTGTCCCCCCCCTTCTCTTTCTTGCTCATATCATCTCTCTCATCTTCTTTCTCTCTCTCTCCCTCCTTCACTCTCTCTTTCTGTCTCTCTTTCCTCTCTGTCTCTCTCACCCCCCCGTCTCTCTCTAGGGTCCGAGGCGTATCCTGGATGAGGAGGTGATGGTGCATTTGCCCTGCAGCAGCGAGTCTCCTCAGTCGCCCCCTCTGGACTCTCTGGACTCTCCATATGAGAGAGTGTTTCTGCTCGACACACCCACACACACTCCGGAACGCACTGAGCTTAGAGCCAAAGCCCCGGGTACACACACACACACACACACACACACAGATTTTCCTCAACATGGTCATACTTCCTCGTTCTCCTTTATAATTGTTTTCCTTTTTTTCCACTCCATCTGAGGCTGAATTTCTTTGTGGAAAACCTTTTGCATATTTCTTTCCATCTCTCACTTCCTCTCTTGTTATTTCAGTACTGTTTCTTCTTCCCCTGCTCTTTAACGTTTCCACTTGGTCTTCCTGTTTTCTGATCTTCACCTGACCTCTCGTTACCATGGCGATGACCCCTGTGAGGGTAAGCTGGATGCTTTGCCTGTCTTTTTCCACTCTGAGAGTTTCACTACAGTCAGTTTGGATTTAAAACTACAGGTAGATGATTTGATTGGGTCTTTTATGGGTGGGTATTGTGCATGTGGTTAAATTTCAATGAATAAAACACTCGGGGATGGACTGTTCTGGGAAAATAATCAACGGTGGTGTGGTGGAGCTGGACATGAAGCAGAGTTACTGTTACCATTCTCAGTTTGATTGTTTACCTATAACAGCATGTCCCCAAGAGTTTTGTTCCTCTCTTACCAGAGCAATTTCCCTCTTGTTAAATTTTTCTAGAAATAATGTTGTACTTTTTATTAATTTATAATTACAGTTAATGTATTAATGGAACATGGATGTTAGTTCAGAATTCCCCAGTGCTGTTCTATTCCCACAACGAATCACTATATTTCCCCCCCCTGTAGATTGTGGTGATGGTTATGCTGAGCCGGACATTACCCAGTGCACCCATCACCAGAGTCTCCAGTCCAGTGTTCCTCACTACGCTGAGACCCTAATTGTGAAGCTGCAGGGTGTTACCGGTGGCAACACCTACGCCATCCCCGCCCTCACCGCAGACTCTCTGACACGTAAAGACATCACCGCTGCTGAATTTCCAAGGGAACGCCTCATCTTCCGTGAGAAACTGGGGGAGGGGCAGTTTGGAGAGGTGAGCATGCTGGACAGCTCTATACATCTCCATACAAACTTAACACTGTGTGAGTGTGGGTAACGTGTGTGTGTGCAGGTGCACCTGTGTGAGGCGGAGGGTCTGGTTGAGTTTTTAGAAGAGGATGCTCCTCCGTTATTTGATGACCAGAGCTCGGTGCTGGTGGCAGTGAAGCAGCTCAGAGCCGACGCCACCACCAACGCCAGGTCTCTACACTACACAGCTGTGCATCAGCTCTGTACCTGTAACTCTAACGCCACCTTCACACTAACGAGTGACGCAGCAATTCTGCACACATTATGCATGACATGGCAAATCCCAGTAATTGGATCGAATGATGCCTGGGACCAGCCCGATGGGCTGTGTGGCCCGACATTTCTTCAGTTTCCTGCTAACAGCCATATAAGAAAAAAAATTAAACCACGGTTTGATATTATCCCGTCTTATATGGTCTCTTGTTAGATGCACATAGAGATATTTAGGAAAAAAAATAAAGCATGGAAGGAAGTATTAGAAGTCATTGATGTTTCAGTATATAGGTACTGGAGTTAACCTAGGGATAAGGTTCGGGTGTTTTGTCTCCATGTTAGTGTTTTGTCCCCCATTAGGAATGACTTCCTGAAGGAAATAAAGATCATGTCTCGCCTGAACAACTCGAACATCATCCGCTTGCTGTGTGTGTGCGTGCACTCGGACCCCCTGTGCATGGTGACGGAGTACATGGAGAACGGAGACCTCAACATGTTCCTCTCTCAGAGAGAGATCGAGAGCACACTCACCCATGCCAACAACATCCCCTCTGTCAGGTACATCTCCATCTCTCTGTCCATGTCTCCATCTCTCCACCACTCTGTCTCCAGTGGAAATAAAAGTGGTGGAAATTGACCCATCAGATACTAACAGGTGTGTCATGGTGACGCGTGTGGGTGTTTCTGTGTCTCACGCTGCAGTATGGCAGACCTGTTGCACATGGCCGTTCAGATTGCATCAGGGATGAAGTACCTGGCGTCTCTGAACTTTGTGCATCGAGACCTGGCCACGCGGAACTGCCTCCTGGACCGACAGCTCACCATCAAGATCTCTGACTTTGGCATGAGCAGGAACCTGTACAGCAGCGACTACTATAGAATCCAGGGCCGAGCCGTGCTGCCTATACGCTGGATGGCCTGGGAGAGCATCCTGCTGGTGCGTATGTGCATGTGCAGCTCTTTTTGGGAACCAGATGTACCCATGATGACGGGAATGCACATAGCTAGTCTGCATAAAGTTTAAAAATTTCACAGAAGAGCACTTGTTTAAAAACAACAAGAGATTCCCTGTTGGTTGCTGAGGTTAGGTGAAGGTATAGCATTGTTTAGTGACAGTAATATACATCTCAGTGGAGAAAAAAAACACACGAAGATAGAAACACGTTTGTGCATGTGCGCAGGGTAAGTTCACCACGGCAAGTGACGTGTGGGCGTTTGGTGTGACTCTGTGGGAAATCTTCACTCTGTGTACGGAGCAGCCCTACAGTCTACTGACAGACGAGCAGGTCATCGAGAACAGTGGAGAGTTCTTCAGGAACCAGGGGAGACAGGTGTGTGTATACACACACACACACACACACACACACACCTACACCTGCAGGTCTAACCCCTCTTAGGATACAAAAATAAAAAAACCACGTCATTTATCAGCATCTCTCTCTCTCAGATTTACCTATCCCCTCCCCCGCTGTGCCCCGCCCCTCTGTATGAGCTGATGATGCGTTGCTGGAGACGTGACATCAGAGACCGCCCCTCCTTCAACAGTCTGCACCAGGCCTTACGACTCCACTCTCCCCGCTCCTGAATGGCATACACTCCAGCCAATCAGCTCTGACCATGAGCCCGACCCAGCCAATCAGCTCTGAGTGTGAGCCTGCAGTCTTTCCCCTGATGAGAACCAGAAACTGGACAGGCTCGATGTAGCGGCGTGGAAGAGAAACGACGACAATGATGTCATCTTGATGCACTCTTTTCTGGGTTTCAGTTCTGCATCGCTTGTTAGCATGGTTCTGTGCTAATCATAAATTAGCATGTTGGCATCAGAGAGCGGTGCAGAGGTCTGCTGGGACTCGGGGGTGTGGCTCCAGTCCATAGACACTTGAGATGGTTTTTAATTTGAATAGTTATTTTCATTTCCTGTCCTTGTGATATGTTGTGTCTCTGAGCCTACTGTATGCTCACGGCCTTAAAGGCACGGTTCAGCCCAGAATGAAAATGTACACGAGGTGTTTTTGAACTCTGCTAAAGCTGATTTAGTGAGTGTGTGATGATTTTGGTGTCCAGTGCTAAACTGGTGGCTTTAGGCTTCCATCACTCATGAGCTACATGAGCCTTAAGCTCTGTGTGCAGGGGGAATGTGTACATTTCATTTTCTGCTGAAATGTTCCTTTAAGGAGCCAACTGGAGGAGTGTGTGTGTGTGTGTGTGTGTGTGTGTGAGCCTTGTGGTCCCTCATTGCTCAGCACTACTGTGTGTGTGTGTGTGTTCACTCCCTCCCCACACTGGAGTTATGAATGAATCCTGACTATAATGTGGATCTTTTTTTTTTTTTTATATATATATATATAAATGTTTGTATTTTTCTGTATATGAATGTTATACAGGTTCATTTGAGAGAGCAGAACTACTGTCATAGCTAAACGACTGGAGCGCTTTCCTGAGAGACACTCTGACTGTGTTGTATGCTGGCGTGTCAAAACTTTTACCAAGACTTGGGCAGTCCTCAGAGTTGTGTACAGATATGTTTCCAATATTATAGACTTTAAAGTGCATAGCACACTGACAACTTCCTAACACAGCACAAGCACCTCCAGTGGTGCATTATGGGTAAGGGCGTGAGCTACCCATATACGTAAATGTCACTTGGAACGTTGCGTGTTAATATTCCAACGCTCCTGAACATCCTGATCAGCTCTGATAGATCTCTAGGACTTTGTGTAAGGCAAACATGAACCCAAACACAAAAGAGTACCTGAAGTGTGGAGAACCGGAGTACCCCAGACGGGACGTCTCTGGCTCTTATGCTGAAGACACATGACTCTGAAGAGCACGTCTCCCTTCTCTCGTCACTAATATTATAATGAGCTTTATTCTGTGGTGCTTACGCTTTCATCAAGCGTTCCTGTGTGCATGAGGTCTCGTTCACTCTGTCTCTCCACTTCCTGTGTGGTTCGGCTCTTGGGAGGGGATTTGAAGTGGATCTCGTGTGTGTGTGTGTGTGTGATCTCCTGTTATAAATAGAGTGTGTATGGTTGGGGCGTGTACATAAGCAGAACAGATGTGTGTAATATATACGGGGTGAAGGAGGACATGTTGTGGCATAGCATTTCTCTCAGAGCTTTTCTTCTGCTCCTGTTTTCTTCTTTCTCATTAAATATCCAATCTGACTCCACCGTAGTGTCCTGCACTGATGTTCTGTTTTACTAATTTCAAAGTATCTTTCTAAAAGTTTTCTGTAAGGAGATGTTTATGTAACATTTATGGAAGGAGTCTCCAGTGTCAGCCTGAGAAAGCACTGTCTCGGGGCTAGCGGGTTAGCATGCTAAGTTCAGGAGATATTTCTGCAACACAGTAATGTCAAAGCTGTTATTTCTTCACATTCTGTTGATAATTTTGGTTAATTTTTGATTATTTAAACTAAAATCCTTACATGTAGCACCTTTAACCTAGCCTAAAGAAGGGGACAGGGACAGAACATTATTGGCCCCTGAGAGGAGGAATATCACCATGTGTGCAGCTGTTAGCCAGCAAGGCGTCCTCCTCCATCACCATGCCACGTACGCTTGGTCCCTTCACCACCGCCTGACACACTACAGGGAATCCTCATTCCACTGGATCAGAGCAACAGCGTGAATTTCCACTGGGCTGCTCTGGTCCACACCTGGTTCATCAAACATCCACAGGTTATTGTTCTACACCTCCCACCATACTCCACATTCCTAAGCCCAAATGAAGAGTTTTATTAATGTATTTATTTTGGCATGGTCATGGAAGGGGTTTGATCTCCATCCCCTCGCTACTGAAAATGCAAAAGGTGTAAACCTGATCAGATCTTTCTATCAGTGTGTTTTACTGAGCAGCACATCAGTGTGGGGTTGGTTCGTAGAAAGATCTTTTCTTATGATGGTGTTTGTCATTTTGATGCAAAAACACATCCTGGATAGAGAGAACAGTTTTGAATGCAGTGTTTACTTCTGATAGATTTCAAGAGTTTAGCATTTTGTGTTTTGAGAAAATGAGCCAAAGATTCAGAAAACGCACGAACTGAACAATTCTTCAAACAAACGACATTTGATCATAAATGACTCACTGAACAATGGGGAAAACCCGGGGGTGATTCAGATTCACAGAGTCGACTCATGTCACGTGACGAGACATGCCTGGGATTCCAAGTGGTGTCACGTGACTCGTGGCTGCGGGGCATGCAGAGAGGAGCTGGGAAGTGCGGAGGCGGCTGTTGTCGGTAAGATGGAACCAAACAAAGCTGAAGTCTGAATCTGTTTAATTAATTCTTTCTCATTTTATCACACTCATGTCTCCTACATGTTGCACTTCAAGTGCTGCTTTATTTTTGCGTTAAATTGTCTTCGGTTAAAGCTGTACTAACGTGGATGTTTTTTTCCGTACCTGCTTTAGGAACGAAGTCCCGCCTCCTGTGACAGGATTGGTTCAGCGTTCGCGTGGCATCACGCTGATTGGACAATTGCACTAGAATGTGACCCGCTCACCAATAACAGGGCAGGAAGCCTGATTTGGCGGAATGTGGTTGGGAAAATAAAATCAACAACAAAAACGCTGACAGTAAGTGATTTTAATGATCTTTTAACTCTGGTTATTTATTTATATCTAGATTTGAAAAACGTTATGACGGAAAATGAGCAAAGTAGCAGGAATCGTGTTGTTTTTCACATTTCTAAGCATTCTCCCTCGAGATGGTACCCGGATTGTTGATTAATTATGGGATGGATGGCTCATTAGTGATGGAGATGTTAATTAGTAATTTACTGACTGTTATGAGGTCTGAATCCTGACACTGTAAAAATAATCAGTATATAGATCATTTTTAAATGTTAGAACTACATCTCATTGTTCTGATTATACATGTCAGAGTCTCAACACACACACACACTTTAAAGGTTTATTCAACTGAAGGTGTGTGTAGGGTGGAGTGTGTTACCATGGCAACCCTGAATCCATCCTGATCAGAAGCAGTAAAGGCACATCGCTGCTGTGTAATGCCGTCCTGTCAGTCAGGACTCATCCTGTAGCCCAGTGTGTGTGCTGCTGTTAGAGGAAAATAATGAGCCGTGGCGTGGCGTGGCGTGGCATGACTCTGAACAGCAGCAGCGCGTCCCTGAGGGTTTAGTTCTCTGATACCACACCACTTCCTCTTTTCTTTATTAAAGGACCACACACTGCACCTTTTATTGTGTATAATGCAGATTGTTTTATTCATACGGAAAATAATTTTTTCACTCAGAGGCATGCGTGCGTGCGTGTGTGTGTGAAACAGGAAGTTAGACGTGGACAGATTTTCCTCATACTGTGTGATGGTCAGCGTTGCAATGCAGTGCTTCAGTGGAACACAGCCATCAGATGTATATTTAACTCTGTTTTTTACACGCACACGTGGCTCTGAGTGTCAGTGCCGTGCTGTTTACTCACCGTGTGTGTGTGTGTGTGTGTGTGTGTGTTACAGAGCTGTGTGATGGTGAGCCTCAGCTTCAGTGGGTGATGTGAAGACGCTGCCTGTGTGTGTGTAAGTCAACTCTTCCTCACACACTCCTGTGTGTATAAGAGCTGGAGTTAATGAGTGTTCTGCAGGTTTTGCTTCATTTTTCTGATGAAACAGTTTGTTTTGTGTGTAATGAAGGTGTTATTGTGGAAGGAGACGTTAACAGTTTTATTTCTTTCTCCCTCAGCTCTGTGTGTGTGAGGTGCAGCAATGAAGCTAAATGAGCGGAGCGTGGTGCACTACGCCACCTGTGGCGTTCCTCCGGATAAATCAGGCTTCCTGATGAAGAAGAGCGAGCGCAGTGGGACATTCCACCGCCGCTGGTGCGTTCTCAAAGCCAACTTGCTCTTCCTGTTTGAGGAGCGCGGGAGGCGGGAGCCGCTGGGCCTGGTGGTGCTGGAGGGCTGCACGGTGGAGCTGTGTGAGAGCGAGCGCGTCGACTTTGCCTTCTCCGTACGCTTCGGAACGAGCCACACCCACACGCTCGCCGCCGACACGCAGGCCGAGATGGAGGACTGGGCCAAGGCGTTAGCGCACGCTAGCTTCCAGTACCTGCGTCTGCTGGTGCGCGAGCTCGAGAAACAGCTGGAGGAGGTGCAGAAGAGGGACGAGGGCAGAGCAGCAGGAGGTGGAGGAGTGAGCGCAGCACTCCGTCCCGATCCCAACGGCAGGGAGAACGGAGTTTCCTGGAATGAGCCGTCGCACACTGAGGGGAGAGAGAACAGCATCTCCTGGAGCAAACCCACGCTTGCTAATGGGGTGGCCTGGGAGGGCGAGGGTGGCCCGAGGGGGCGTCCTCCACCTGTTCCTCCGCGCAGGAAAAGCCCCCCTGAGGTGGGTGTGGCTCATGGAGAGGTGGGCGTGTCTCCCGGAACCACCTGCTTCACCAAACTGCACGACTGGTATGGAAAGGAAGTGGCTCAGATCCGCAACGAGTGGCTGCAGAGTCAGTAGCAAAAGTGCGGTCGAGCCGCAGACTCGATTCATCACAGTATTCAACACCACACTGTTACCTGGGTTCCTCAGGAAGGGGTGGGGTTAATGAGACAACAAACATGACAATGACCCGGAATCCCAGACGAGCCCCAGTCGACTGTGTGGAGCTTCAACACCAGAGACAAGGAGAGGAGCGGACGCTGTTTCAGTCTCTCCATCTCTGATCCAACCGCCAGCATGGTTTATTTACAATAATTACAAAATAAAGGACTAGAGACAGTGCATGAAAACGAGAAATACAGAAGTCCAACACTTGTACAGGTGCAGATTCGCCATGGAAACACGTTTTCACAAATAAACCTGGAGTTAAAACGGACTGAGGTTCTTATAAACGGAGGAACAGAAGCACCACAGTGAAGTGAACGATCTACAGGAAGTTAGTGAATAACGCGTGAATAATCTCTCGGTGGACTCGTTAATGACGTCGTCTCGGTGCTTTACCATCCTGTCTCCCCCTCCTCCTCCTCCTAATCAGACTCTATTAGCATGAGTTTTATTCCCTTTTTTTACTCACTGTGTTTATCTTGTTTAATCTCGCTCCTTTATACATTACGAAGGTGACTAATAGCTACATTTTTTAAAAAATGTTATCAAGGTCATTTTAAGGTGCATCTCTAAACAGGAAGTGAGGATGATGCTTCCGGATAAAGTGCCGTTATTTCTGAGTGAACCGGGGGGGGGGTGTCAGCCGGAGTAGTGTTGTTACAGTTACACTATTACTAATAGCATTATTACTACACTTCTATTAAAAACTTAATACAGTAACAGTGATGTAATGATTGTGTCCGTCGTTTCGCTTCCCGTATCGGCGTAACGAAGTCCATGGAAACGCATTAATGCAGAAATCTGATTGAAGGTCCTTTTAAAATGGCTGCTCTGTCACAGTGATTGGAGATGTGGCGCTGCACCAATCAGTGATCACCACTGTTGTTAGCTCCGCCCCCAGAGAGCTGTTTTTTTATTATTATTATTGGTGCTTATTTTTTAAAAAGAAAACGTCCAGCTGGAACCTTTCTGGAAAAAGCCCCAGTGCCAAAAGTTTTGCTTGCTTGTGCAGTGGAAATAAAATTTGATTTCCGTTTTAATAGTAATAATAATAGTGTGTATTTAACGCTGTAGCAGTGTGTGAACGCGACGTTAGCAAGCTAGAGCTGGTCTCTAGCGGAATGTTGTCATTGTTATTGCGATGGAATTTTCCAGCGTTTACACCAAATCTGTTTTTATTTTATAGATTTCTTAATCGAAATGGTTTCCATGGTTACGTTTAGCGAGCTAGCGTTGCTCGTCAGATTACTCCTCTCTAAAAGAGTTAACTCCGTTTCTGATTTTGGTCCGATGAAATGTTAAGAATTTAATTTTAAAATGAAAGCCACGGTACTCGACATTGTTTTTCAAACAAACAAAGGACTTACTGCACTATTTTTAAATAAAATTTTTTTTTGAGAGACGTTTATAGAAGAAGAAACCTTTTATTTGTCACATGCACACTTCAAGCACCGTGAAATTCATGCTCTGCATTTAACCCATCTGAAGCAGTGAACACACGCACTCACTCAGAGCAGTGGGCAGCCACACTACAGCACCCGGGGAGCAATCAGGGGTTTGGTACCTCGCTCAAGGGCACCTCAGCCCAAGGCCGCCCCACGTTAACCTAACTGCATGTCTTTGGAC
>JAPEKL010000017.1:1107200-1117744 GCA_028877455.1 Bagre pinnimaculatus
CACTTCACGTTTCGAAGTCTCGCACAAGTCTCGTGAAGATCGCGCGGATAAGCGACGCCTGCCGTGGACCAAACAAAATAAATTCAACATGGCTAAAAACCGAATAGGCCTATAAGTATAATATTTAATTGCAATTAGTTGCCAAGACGAGTCACGATATGAGGTTACTAAAACCGAACATGTAATTGAATGAATAACACGTTAATTAAGAAATAAAGCAAGTTTAAAAATGACTTCAGTTCCCCTTTAATGATATGATTCTTTAATCGATCGAATAAAAGTGTAAATGTAACCGCGATAGTATAATGAGGGGGGGGGAAAGAACTGTGCAGCAATAAACAAATTAATAATGAAAGTATTCAGACACTAACGGGAATTATACTGATAAAGTTAAAGTAGATTTATTAATTATTATCGTTGTTTGTGAAACGGTTTCTTTGGATTTCTCTCGAGAAAGTCCGAGCACCTACACACCTTTTAGTCTGAACGGGAGGTGAATTGAATAATGCCGGATCTCAGTCCTGAAGTGCATTAGATTTGACTTATAAACACCTTCAAACAAAGACGTAGAAGAAATGAATCAACAGTGCGTTGGTGTGATGAAGCAGCATTACTGTTACGGGCCTGAAGTTGATTATTTTCCTGTAACAGCCGTGTTTTATTCCTCCCGTACCTCAGGAGTTTGCCAACGATCACAATCTTATTCATTTATCGGAACATTTAACGTTAGTTCCTCTTCTCACTTCTGTTAGAGCAGCGATAAACAGCCGTTCCCTCTGCTGTCTCTCTGTGCGTCTCTTAAAGCTCCAGCGTCTCCTCCGTCTGTCCCTTCACAGACACTGGAGACTCCTTCCGTACACGTGACGTTACATAAACCCGTTTCCCCAACAGTAAACCAGTTTATGAATCGGTTTATTATTCGTGGAGCGTCCTCCATACACGCCCCGCGAACGAGCTGTTACTATAGAAACCATATGAAACACCTCATTAATATAAACCTGTGATGTGCAGCTGCACTGCTGCGACAGAAAACTAATCAACACCTTCAGTGATTCACAGTTCAGAGTGATTGATGTAACCCGGCGGTGTTTAGTGGTGCTCTGATGAACACGGAGATTTCTGTTTGTGTGTTTCATAAATGAAACTCTGAGTTGTTATCAGTGTTTCTACACATTGCAGAGTAAAGCTATACAGTGAGCGTGTGCTCAGGCGTTGATGGTGTATGTTTTAGACATTAAACTAGTTTGAGTGAATACGTTCCTGAGAGCGTGGCGCTCACACCTGCGTTTATTTCAGAGCATAAAACTAGCAATTTGATCCAAATGTAAAAAACCAAACAAGCCAAAAACTGGCCAAGTTCTGTGTTTCAAGCAGTTATAAGACTTCATGAATAAAGCAGGCTACGTAGAAAGTGAGAGTGAAACCTCACACACACACAGGTTCATTGTGAACGGCTGAAATGGTAAACACTCCCTTGATACTGAAATTCAGCATTCAGTCACAGGGTGAAAGAGCTGCTGATTTTATCGAATAAAATAAAATCCCACGATATTTAACACCTGACGTTATCATCACAGCGTCCGGGATGGCTTGTGTTCCAGCGCCACAGCTTTATTTCAGGTGATTTGAAGACGTGGTGGACGTTTTGAGATGATGAGAATACTATAAACTCTGATGAGAGATAAAAGGTTGTGATGTGAGAACATGCGTTTAAATCCAGATGAGCGTTCGTGTGTTTTCCATCTCACGATTTCAGCCAGTGGAACGGAAAATACTTCAAACTCGACAAAACCGCATCCTTACATCTGCTGTGTGTTAGCGTTCTGCGCACACACACACACACACACACACACACACACAGAGCTACATGCACAGTCATTTCTGACTTTCTTCTGCCCCACATCTGAGAGTCAACAAGATTTCAGTTCAAATACAGTATTATGATAATAATAATCATAATTTGTGTACTAGTGGAGACCTCTTTTTGTTACTAAATTGTACTTCTCGTCGTTTTGCTGCGCTCTGATACACACTATAAAGCTAAATATCCTGAACCTGTATTGTGTGATGTTCTCTCGTCACCCGAGTCAAGTCGAGACTGAAACGTTTTCTTTCTACTTTGATCTCTTTAAACCGTCTGTGTCCCCCGACGACGAGCACATCCTGAGGGGTAGGAGTTTAATATAAACCCTCTACTGTCTTCACCATCACTTCAGCACAGGGTCCGATGGTGTAGAGTCCCATGGGCGTGTGTTCTGATCTTCTAGAATCTCATCTGTGTTTTCTGACATTCTGTAATTGTGTGAGTATGGGTTCTGATGATCTAGAATTTTGTCACTGTATGTTTTGGTGTTCTAGAATCTCCTCAGTGTGGGTTCTGATGGTCCACACACTCTCTTCAGTTTGGGCTTTGATGGTCCAGAATCTCCTTATTGTGGGTTCTGATGTTCTTGAATCTCATCAGTGTGGGTTCTGATGGTCCACAATCTCCCTATTTTGGGTTCTGATGGTCCATAATCTCCTCAGCGTGGGTTCTGATGTTCTTGAATCTCGTCAGTATGCTTTGTGACATTCAAAAAATTTTCCACGTCTTTCTGAAGTTGTAGAGTCCCATCAGCCAGAGGCTTTCCGTTTCTGGTTGAGAGTACGTCGTGCGCATTCTGGCTGCCGCTTCTCACCGGAGCTTTTTTATTTTATTTTCTCTCCTTTTTTTAATTCTAATTTTTTTCCCTGTGTTTGGTGTTTGTTTGAGTGTTTTGTGGTGCAGCTCGGGACCCAGTTTTGGGCGTCGGTTCCCTCCAGGCCTTGGTTCGCTGTGGGTGATGCCTGTGCTCCTCACTATGGACTGCAGTGAGCTCGTTGCTCATTTTAACATCGTGGTTGTCCAGCACTCAGTGCTTTAGTGCTTGGTGTGGTGTTCCAAGCGATGCTGCTCAGTGGCGTCGCGGTGACTGTGCAGGTGGTTTGAGCCGTACCGGCGCTCTGCGTGGATCCATGGCGTGGTGTTCCGAGCGATGTTGCTGACAGCGGCTGTGCTGGTGGTGTGGGACTTGTTTTCATGCGCCTTTTGGTGGGACTGTGGCTGCTACACCACTGGAACGACATCCTGACCTTTATTTGGTGGACTTTTTTTTTTCTGCCTATTATTGTGAAGTGACCTTGGGTTTTGAGAAAGGCGCTATATAAATTGAACTTATTATTATTATTATAATTATCATTATTATCAGTATGTTCTGACATTGTGTGTAAACTAAATTCACCCAAATGTAGTGCATCAAACTCAGAATGAATTAAACTTGGCTCTTTAGTGGATTTATTGTTTTCAGAATGTGTGTGGATGTGTGTGTGTGTGTGTGTGTGTGTGTGTGTGTGTGTGTGTGAGGGAATGAGTGTTGATATTTTTCCTCGCAGTAATTTCAGCAGAAAGATCGGCGATACCATCTGCACTGATTCATATCGACACCACAGTTTCAGTTTCACACACATCACACACACGGCCCAGTTTCCACACATACGCACACCCAGTATTCAGCATAAAACTGAGAAATAGTGCACTAATACACACACGCGCACACACACGTGCTCTTGCAGTGTACATGTTGTCGGCTTTCTCAGAATTACTGAAATGACTGATTGGTGCTGAGATGACTCAAACGGTGTGTGTGTGTGAGTGAGTGTGATAGTTATTAGCACAGCAGCATCGTACGGTGTTTTTTCATTGATATCACAACACTAATGCTGCAGTAGTGACATCACAGAAAGCTTTAATATACAAATGAGTGCTCCAGGTCATTTCTATATCCTGTTCTATACGTGCACTGTGATTAGTTATATAAGTAATCACTGATTGATTTCTGTAAGTGATCACTGATTAGTTCTGTAAGTGCTCAATGTTTAGTAAGTTATTGGTGATTAGTTATATAAGTGATCAGTGATTAGTTCTGTAGATGATCAATGATGTAAGTCATTAGTGATTAGTTCTGTGATTGATCAGTTATTAGATTTGTAAGTGATCAGTTCTGTAACCGATCAATGATTAGTTCTGTAAGTGATCAGTGATTAGTTCTGTAAGCGATCAGCGATCAGTTCTGTACATGATCAGTGATTAGTTCAGTAAGTGATCGATCAGTTCTGTAAGTGATTGGTGATTAGTTATGTAAGTGATGCAGTTATGTGAGTGATCAGTGATTAGTTCTGTAAGCAACTTGTGATTAGTTATGTGCGTGATTTGGTTATGTGATTAGTTATGTGAACAATCAATGATTAGTTCTGTAAGCGATAAGTGATTAGTTCTGTAAGTGATCAGCTCTGTAAGTGATCGGTGATCAGTTCTGTAAACAATCAGTGATTAGTCATACGAGTGATTGGTGATTAGTTATGTAAGTGATCAGTGATTAGTTCTGTAGACGATTAGTGATTAGTTCTGTAAGTGATCAGTGATCAGTTATGTAAGTGATCAGTGATCAGTTCTGTAAGTGATCTGTGATTCGTTTTGTAAGCGGTCAGTGATCAGTTCTGAAAGTGATCGGTGATTAGTTATGTAAGCGATCTGCGATTAGTTCTGTGAGTGATCAGTGATTAGTTATGTAAGTGATCGGTGATTAGTTTTGTAAGTTGTCAGTGATCGATTACGTGAGTGATCGGTGATTGGTTCTGTGAGTGATCAGTGATTAGTTATGTAAGTGATCAGTGATTAGTTTTGTAAGTGATCAGTGATCAGTTCTGTAAGTGATTGATAATTAGTTATGTAAGTGATTAGTTCTGTAAGTGATCGGTGATTAGTTCTGTAAGTGATGGTCATTAAAGCCACTTTGGTTATGTTTCAGTGAATCTTCCTCTTTTGAGATGTTACAGTATATAAGTAATGATTCGATACATTTTGCTTCACTACTGATCCGATCTGATTCAATTAATTTTTATCTTTTATCTTTACATCTATTCACACTGTGTTTATCTGGTTATGGGTTTAAATGTTCCATCAAAAAAACTTGTCAAATGAACGCAGTTTGGTGTTTAGTAATACCCAACAGTTAGTTTTAAAGATTAATTTAAAAAGTGACATGTTTTAATCTTGTGCTTTGTCTCTCTGCACAAACGTCATCCTGCCTGCAAAAATACTTGAATTTTTAATCCTGTGCACGTAAAGCACAAACTTATTGCATTGTTATTTTTACACCGTGGTCTCAGTTCCTCTGGAGGGAATACTGATCCTGTTCAGCTACAGCCTGCTTGAAACGGCATGATTAGTTCCAGGTTAAAAACACAAGCCTCGGTTCACTAACCCGTTCAGCTAACCACCACTATAAACATTTAGTTAGTAGCTGGTTAGCATTATTAACGAGCTAAAACAGCCCTGTGTGCTTGAGAAGTATTGATGTTTCTTTCAAAATGGGTGTTAAAGGTTTTTTTTAATGTGTCTCACACATGTGAGAGATGATGGTAAGTTAATGTGATCAGATCCCACAGCTCCGATAAGCCCGTTTCATAAGGAATAAATAAAGAATAAAGTTCAGGACTTCATCTTAAATCAGTGAGCGATTAGGAAGTGAAATATTCGCTCACTGTGATGATTGAAAATGGATCTAACACTGGAGAGTTAATTCCCAGTCAGACTCGCCAGCTGTTGATGAAGCAAAACGACGTAGCTGGTGTTAGTGAAAATTCACAAGTTAGTATTAATGAACATCTGAAACAAACCAGTTAGCTCACAGAGGAAAGACACGGAAGAGAAGCTGGTTGAATTAGTCAGAGACGGTTCCCAGCGCTAACGATACGCTAAAGGAAGCGCGTGAGCTGGAGCTGTGTGGTTTCAACGAAACGAAGCCGTCGTCATTAGTGTGCAGCTATGTGTGTATGCCAAGTGTGTATTTATACTCATTAAGTGTTTACATGGTGCGGTGGTGGTTTTATGTGGAAAATCTTTGTGTGTGTGAGAGAGAGAGGATGCGAGGGTCACTGGTGTAGCTGACACCTGCAGCCGACCTCAGTGTGTTAGCCACGGAAAGCCCCGCTGTCTCTCCGTTTTGTCTTTTTCTGTCTCTCCCTCTCGCTGTCTCACTCTCTGTGTGTTGTGGTTCACCTTCTGTAGCCTGTAAACAGGATGAAGGTGTGTGTGTGTGTGTGTGTGTGTGTGTGTGTGTGTGTGTGTGTGTGTGTGTGTTCCTCCATTTTGCTCCTGAAACAGAGTTCAAACCTCAAAGTTTATCATGAGACACAAGGGGGGGATTAAAATGTGTCCATGATCCCTAATTTATGACTTTAGTAAATCTCATTCTCTCTCTCTCTCTCTGTTTCCTTCTCCATCCTCCCATTCTCTCTCTCTCTCTCTCCTCTCCCCCTCTCTCTCCATCCTCTCTGCTTCTCTCTCCATTCCCCCCCCCCCCAGTCTCTCTCTTCCTTCTGATTGACATGGCATAATTGATGATTGGCTGGGGTCAAACCTGTAGCGTTGCCAGTCTCCTGACTGAGACACGGCCAGCACTGATGACTCTGATTGTCTAATCTGACATGGTGACGGTCGTGAAAGACAAAACTCTCATGGGGTCTGATCTCCGTATAACCCACAGCCTTACCTGCTGAGACACTACTGCCCTCAACTGGACTGGAGGTTCTCCCAGAGCGTCCTACAGAGCTGTGGCTGCTGGCAGTTCAGTCAACGGGAAACTGACTCCTGTGTCCCTACGCAAAGTGGAGTTTGGGACTTTGTACTAAAATATCTTCTGGTAAATTATTTCTTTGGGCATCAGTGGACATCGCAGGTCTTTGAACGCATACCATAAAGCGCTTGTGTTATCAGCAGCCAATTCAGTGCTGCTGTGACCAAAGACTGCCGACCACAAAGGTCTGTCGAGGTAAGAATCAGTCCTGAGTGCAGACTCGGGTCATCAGACGCCACGAGTATAAAAACACCATCGATCTCAACACCTCAGAAAGGATCTTCCTGAGCCAGTGGAGCTCCGTAACCCAGTGGAAATGGAGCACAAGAGCAACCTGCTCACATCAGCTCAAGTTACTTTAATGCTCTCCAGCTCTCCCCATGTGAAGCCTGCACTCTTTACACTCATCACATCAAACCCCTGGAGGAGGAGCCGTTTCAGATCCACAGCAGATTCCTGGCCCTTCTTCAGGAGCTCCTCTTTAGAGAATTCTGCTAAATATCAGATTCATTTAAACTGCCAGGCCGTGGTCCTCAAAGACGACATGAAGCACAAACTCTAACGCTTTATTCGCCTGCAGTGTGACGCTTGATGAGCGTTCCCCTGAGCCCCTGCTGAGTTCTGGATCCTGATTGGTCAGAAGATGTTGATTAATTATCTGACAGAAGTGCAGCTGCAAATCACAGGTTCATATTAATGCACTCGTTCTAACGTGTTATTGTTTCTATAGCAACAGCTCCTTCACAGGAACGTGTACGACAGATGCACCAGTGATGATAAACATCACAAACTGTGGGACTGTTGATGTTTTCTGGAATTGATTTAATGTTTCTGGAAGGAGTCTCCAGTGTCAGAGGTGAAGCTGTAAGCTTCACCTTCATCTACAGCAGAATAAACACGTAAGGAGGAGAGTGGTGTGTGTGTGTGTGTGTGTTACAGTATAAATACCAGCAGTGTTTGAAGACCATTAATGCGATCTGTTATCATTCACACTGAATGACATGGAACAGTCAGACTCACAGACAAAAATGAGTGAAATGTTATCTGCCCAGAGTCCTCGCATCCTGATGTGTATCGTGTTTCAACATCTTCGTGCATGCAGGTTTTCGTGAAAGAGGAAGTGGAATTTAGTGAGTGTTTCCTTTCTCACCTCCCACTATGTGACTAATGCTGCTCGGACCAGATGAGTCACGAAACACAAACTTCAAAAGAATAATCTTGTCCATTTCTGTTTTGTGTGTGTGTGTGTGTGTTCTGTGCTCGAGGGATGATGACCAAGAATAGAACTTAAGAATGGGAAATGAAATTATTTTTGCAATGAATATTGAATTTGTCTCTGTCTCACATGCCATTGCAATATACTGGTGCACACACAGCAAAATCCCCAGTGTTGAATTAACACCCTACTGTGTTTATATAGGTCCAATTGGACACAAATTAACTCTGAAAGTGTTAATTCAACACTGAGGAATTTGCTGTGTGTGTGTGAGATTAGTTCTTGTTTGTCTTGACTGTTAGAACTTGTGAAAGGCGGCTGCAGTAACATGTTTATGTACATCAGAAGAGTGTTTTATTCATTTGCACACTGAGGTAAATTAAATATCCGGACACTTTTTTTTTTTTTTTTTAAATAACAGCTGGTGTGAAAATGTGCAGGTGGGAGTTCACATCTGGACAGGTTACACACACAACAGTAAGCAATCAGCTTCACCATAATCATCTCCCACTCTGATCCCGGTGGAGCACGGTGGTGGGAGCATCATGGACGTTCCAGGACACGTTAGAGGAGAATCCAGACTAAACCTGGAGTTTCACAGGCTGATGTTTCACAACACAGCGACTCCAAATTTACAGCCCCAGTAACTGTAGAAGGCCTTGCGTGGCTGAGCCAGACTCCTGACTCCAATCCCATCCCAATGAACATCTGCCAGAGATTTTGGAATTGTGACTCCATCAGAGGATCCTCTGGAGTTGAAGACGATTTCTGAGAGGAACGGAATCAAAACTGTGAACCACAGAGCTGCAGAAAGATGATTAGCTCTGACTGTAGACATCTCTAAGCTCAAAGTCCCGATGACTGCTTTGCAGCCAAACGCTAACCTTCTGCATCTGTGCTGTCTGAATACTTCTGCCTTTACATTTCATTTTTAAACGTCTTTCTTTATCCTTATGAATACTTACTTTTTGTTCATGATACAAGTTCTAAACACTTGTTACACTTCACTGTAAATAATATTTACGTGTGTGTGTGTGTTTCACAGGGCTCGAGTCCGAAGCTGAAAGTGCGCTGCTCTGACATACAGGAGATCCGATGCTGTAATCGACTAGAGATGCCTGACAACATCAACACATTCGTATTAAAGGTAACACACACACAGACACACACACTAAAGAAAATGTCCTTTTTTAAAACACATGATGTACTCTCCCCCTCTCTCTCAGGTTAGTAACTGTCCCAGCAGCTTTATATTGGAGGCTGATGATGAACAGCAGCTGAATACCTGGACTTCAGAACTCAGAAGCTGTATCAGCACCAGGTCAGTGTGTGTGTGTACTTGCTATATATTGAGGACCAGGATAGATTTTTTCCCCCAACAGACAGGACATTTTTGTGAAGTGAGGACATTTTATCTGTTCTCTGCTTCTTCAAAGAGCTGTATGTAGGTTAAGACTCAGTGTTCAGGTAAGGGGCAGGGTTAGAGTAAGGGTTAGGGTAAGGGGCAGGGTTAGAGTAAGGGTTAGGGTAAGGGGCAGGGTTAGAGAAAGGGTTAGGGTAAGGGGCAGGGTTAGAGTAAGGGGCAGGGTTAGAGTAAGGGGCAGGGTTAGAGTAAGGGATAGGGTTAGGGTAAGGGGCAGGGTTAGAGTAAGGGATAGGGTTAGGGTAAGGGGCAGGGTTAGGGTAAGGGATAGGGTAAGGGGTAGGGTTAGAGTAAGGGATAGGGTAAGGGGTAGGGTTAGAGTAAGGGGCGGGGTTAGGGTAAGGGACAGGGTTAGAGTGAGGGGTGGGGTTAGGGTAAGGGGCAGGGTTAGAGTAAGGGGTGGGGTTAGGGTAAGGGGCAGGGTTAGACTAAGGGGTAGGGTTAGAGTAAAGAGTAGGGTTAGGGTAAGGGGTGGGGTTAGGGGCAGGGTTAGAGTTAGGGGTGGGGGTTTGGGAGGGTTAGAGTAAGGGGTCGGGTTCGAGTAAGGGGTGGGATTAGGCATTTGGGGGTGAGGGATTGAATTATGTCAGTGAGTCCCCACAATGATAGAAGTACAAGTGTGTGTGTGTGTGTGTGTGTGTGTGTGTGTGTGTAAGAGGAAGTGAGCGGGTTTTCTCAGTAGGGAAATCTCAGGACCTTTTGCATTGCTGCAGATGTCTAGAATTCTGAGAAACATCTTGACATATAAACACGCGCGCGCA
The DNA here is from genome assembly GCA_028877455.1 of Bagre pinnimaculatus. Classification (NCBI taxonomy): domain Eukaryota; kingdom Metazoa; phylum Chordata; class Actinopteri; order Siluriformes; family Ariidae; genus Bagre; species Bagre pinnimaculatus. Next base: position 1,117,257 of record JAPEKL010000017.1, read on the forward strand.
CACACGTGCAGTCAGTCAGATACTGATAATCAGTTGTACAGTGCACTGTGGTGTTCAGTGTGCAGTTAAGATTGTAAATGTACTTTAAGAGGGTTTTTAAGAAAGTTGCACATCAACACACACACTGCTGTTGTAAACACACACACACACACACACACACACACACACACACACACTGCTGTTGTAAACACAAACACTGCTGTTATAGACACACACACACACACACACTGCTGTTGTAAACACACACACACTGCTGTTATACACACACACACACTGCTGTTATACACACACACACACTGCTGTTATACACACACACACACACACACACACTGCTGTTATAAACACACACACTGCTGTTATACACACACACACGCTGCTGTTATAAACACACGCTGCTGTTATAAACACACTCTGCTGTTATAAACACACACGCTGCTGTTATAAACACACGCTGCTGTTATAAACACACGCTGCTGTTATAAACACAC
>JAPEKL010000017.1:1117844-1129389 GCA_028877455.1 Bagre pinnimaculatus
CTGCTGTTATTAACACACACACTGCTGTTATTAACACACACACTTCTGCTGTTATAAACACACACACACTGCTGTTATTAACACACACACTGCTGTTATTAACACACACACACTGCTGTTATTAACACACACACTGCTGTTATTAACACACACACTTCTGCTGTTATAAACACACACACACTGCTGTTACTTTATTAATTTTTTAACTCTGATTCGTATCAGATTGTGAAAGCAGGTTTACACTGTGGCTCTGTGATGTAACACACACACACGTTATTCTAGGCTCACTAAGAAAAAGAGTTCCTCTTATTCTGAGAATCTCAAGATCTCAACTCAGCACATCTCACCTGTCTCTGTCTGTTTGTCTTGTTCCCTGTCTCACTTTCTGTCTCTATCTCACATTTGTCTCATTTGTCTTACTCTCTCTCGTCTTAGTTTGTCTCACTTTCTGCCTCGCTCTCCCTGTCTGTCTTTCTGCCTGTTTGTATGTTTCACTTTGGTATCTGTATCACTTTTTCTGTCTTTCTTTCTTTGTGAGTCTGTTAGTCTCACCCTCTATCTGTCTTACTCTCTTTGTTCTTGTTCATCTGTCTCACTCTGTACTGCTCTCTTACTCTCTGTCTCTCTTACTCTGTCTGTCTTAATCTGTCTCTCTGTCTCAATTTCTTATTCTCTGTCATCCATAAGCTTTCATTTTCATGGTGTGTGTGTGTGTGTGTGTGTCAGAGAGAGAGTGTGACATACAATAACATTTTGCTTTTCCAAGAATCACAAGACGCACTTCCTGACTCGACCCAAACGCCTTTGTGCTATGCAACTTCCTCTACAGCCAGGACACACACACTGCTCTCGCTCTCTCTCTCTCTCTCTCTCTCTATCTGTCTGTCTCTCAATGTTACTCTCTCTTTCTTTTCACTCACTTGTGTGTGTGTGTGTGTGTGTGTGTGTGTGTGTAGGGCGGACAGTGTGGATGCAGAGCTGCTCTGTTTTCCTGTCCCTGATCCTGTTGTGAGGAGGGGGAGCATGGAGTCTGGCAGTCCAAGTGAGTCTCTCTCTCTCTCTCTCACACACACACACACACACACATATACATACACACACACTGAACTGAAGCTTGTGAGGAGTGATTCATGAAGGAATCAGTTCCTTAGAGTGAATCAAATAAAACGAGTTATGTTTGTGTTCACCATAAACACAACTTCACAGAGTCGGAGCTGAAATATCACACCAAAAACTCATTTATCTGTCTGTTATTGATAACTGTGTTTAAAATGTTAAAATAAATAATTGTTAGTTAGTTTTGAATGTCAGACATGAGAACGTTGATAAGGTGTTTCACAAATACGATAATCAAAACAAGGAGTTCCTCGTCCACAGAGCCCAGGCGTTATAACGACTGTATTATAACGAGGTTAATGGCGTCGTATTTAATTGTCCACCAGGTGGTGGTGTTGCGCACAAAATACAGCAGCATGTCAGCAATAATTAAATGAGTTACTTGCGTAAACCCACATTATCACCAGAACGCGCATCGGCTTCGCCTCGTCCGCTACAGCAACAACAGTGTTCTCTCAAAGGTCAGAACATGGCTATAAATAGAAATGAGTCCCACGTTAACGTTAGTAACATTAACACTCTGATGTAACTGCTGTCCCGCGGTACTGCTGAGCGTAAACAGTGCTACAGGAGGCTCGAGATTCACGTCACAGCCCCGAGTGCAGCTCACCCGTTAGACAAGAGGTTATTATTGTGGACTCTGTTCCTCAGGCCTTGATATGGGTGACGTACTTGACTCACCCTCAGGGTGCTCACAGTACCTCAGCAGCTTCATCACACCACCCTACTGTTGATTATTTTCCTGTTAGAGCACCACACGCAGTTCTTTATTCATTACTCATGTCATACAGTGTGTCATAAAATGTGATAAAGCTGTGATGGCCCTCCAGGCTCTCCAAGTTTCACACTGCCGGAGCAGGCATACCACAAGACGGATCACTTCCTGTCCTCCTACCCGTGGTTCCATGGGCCGATTTCCCGCGTACGTGCCGCGTACCTGGTGCAGCATGCAGGGGTCAGAGGTCACGGCAACTTCCTGGTGAGACAGAGTGAGACGCGGAGGGGAGACTATGTCCTCACCTTCAACTACCAGGGAAGAGCCAAGGTAATCTTCATTATCAGCATCTTTGTCACCACCACCATCATCATCATCATTCTGTGTGCTTTTTAATAATCTGGTTTGTCATTTTTATTACAGTAAGATCTGTCTCTCCCTGTCTCTTTCTTTCTCTCTCTCTCCCCATCTTTTATTCTTTCTTTCTTTCTCTCCCTTCCTGTCTCTCTCTCTCTTTCTTTCTTTCCCTCCCTGTCTCTCTCCCTCTCTCTCTCTCAGCATCTGCGTCTGTCTCTGACTGAATGGGGTCAGTGTCGGGTCCAGCACCTGTGTTTCTCCTCTGTTGTTGATATGCTCTCTCACTTCCGCGTCTGTCCAATCCCGCTCGAATGTGGAGCAGCGTGTGATGTCCTATTGGCCAATTACGTGCTGGCCACGCCCACCACCCCAGGTAGGAGCATCATATGAATTGTCGGAAAAATGTTACAGTTGAATTTAAAATTTATTCAGGACTCTCTCTCACACACACACATACTCATTTATTTTATTTTATTTATTTTATTGCATTTATTGTGCAGGGTATTGTTCAAAAAGATAAATGTTTGTGAGGAGAATCACATTAATAACTCTGTGTGTGTGTTTTGCAGCGATGTGTTCCTCAGTGGGTTCTCCGGTGTTGGTTCCGTTCTCCCGCTGTAGTTCAGAGCCTAGTCTGGCTCACTGGGGTCTTGAAGCGTCTGCCCCCATCGCCCCACTCCTTGGAGCTTCATCTGGCACCACCTTCCCTTCACACAACACTCCGGGACCCACCTCTGACTCCACCCACATCCGGCGCAGTGAATCGGTGGGCCGCAGGACTCTCCTCCGCCACCCAAACCCACTCCCTCCACTCCTGCACACCCGGGACTCGGAATATGAGCTGGAGCCGCTAGACAGGGGGCGCAAGAGAGCCATCGACAACCAGTACATGTTCTTCTGAACGAGAGAGACAGACAGCTTTCGAGATGGAGACATCCAGCAGGGGGCGCCAGAGAAGTCTGAATGTTGTGGCGCAAGCAGGTGAAAATGATGAAGAGGAACTTGGGCAGCATCCCAAACCTCGGAACGCACTTCCTCTGGACTTCCCCTGGACTACTTCTGGACTAGCAAGGGGAAGATCAGTAAATGTGCAGGATGCACTCCCAGAGTCCTTCGGAGTGGGGATACGTCTGACGAGTCACTCGGAGGTGAAGTGACACAAACTCATGACACCGTGCACACTTCCCTCAAGTGTGTGTGTCTGTGTGTCAGTGTCAGTGTGGACAGAGTGGACACACACCTCACACTCCACAGAGACGCCTGAAAATCATGTCCACTTTGAATGTACTTTTCAGATTTGTTTCGCTATTCGGTGTTACATGGCCTTTAGGAAAACAGTGTCGTGTGTGTGTGTGTGTGTTGGGAAGATTCCAGAACATTCTCTGTGATACATGCTTGTTCATTTGGCTCCTTTTGGCACAGCACAAAGTGAAAAATGGGTGTGTGATCTCTGTGAGTGCAGCCCTACTGGGACGGCATTAGTTTAGATTCATCCAGATCGGAAGCGTGTGTGTGCATTTCTTCTAGAACCTGATGAACTCGGGCTGAATTCTAGATGTCTCCGATTTGTTTTTTAATCATTTCCCCTCCCATTTGAAGAAATTGTTTGAGCACTTCCTGTGTTCTCAGCTTTCTCTCGGGACGAGCAACCAACACAGAGGCATCAGACGAGGCTACAAATGAGCTCGCCTGTCTAAATCAGACCAATTCAAACTATATAGAGGTTTAAAAATCAGTTCTGAAGCAAAAACACGTCATTTTAAGAAGAATGTGAGCAGCTACAGAGAAATAAATTCAGCTAATCCTCAGGCTGTTAGCTAGCACACACCTGTAGGTTATGCTAGCTGACACTTTTTTGCTAATTTTGCACTCATTTTTATGGCTAACTGTATTGGCTGCTATTGTTTAAGAAAGTTTGCTTGATGGCTATTTTGGTACAATCAGTCAAAGAGTACCAGTGGGAATAATTTTTATAATAGTCTAATCCTCAGTGTTTGAGCTAGCACAGCGTGACTTCCAGGCTAACTAGCACATTTTTATAGACTAGTTATGAAAGCTAGAAATGCTGTAAAGAAGTTTTTTTTAAGAAATAGTTTGTATGTAATCTGTCATAAACACTTATAGCACTTATCATGCTCAAGGTGAGCTAGCAAAGCATGCACATTGTGGCAGACTAGCATGCTAAAAACGCAGCTGCCAGAACAAAGTTGGCCTGGTTAGATCATAAAGTGAATTAAAATTTGAATTACTCATCAGTATGAGTGAACCAATAAACTCAGGGTGATGTGATATAGGGCTAATTTTCATGCCCTGAGCTAGCATAGACTAGATTAGCAATGCTAACAAAGCTAGCTAATTCTCAGTCTCAGGGCTTGTTTACAGTGAGCTAACTTAGAGTTCCTGCAAGAAGAACATTTACCTCAGGAAGCACAGCTTCTGTTGTTTCCTGAAGTCAAGTCTATGAAAAGATCATATTATAATGTTTTTAGTTAAATAAAAATGATCACTCAAAGATAATGAAGATTTTCACTGTTTGTTCAGGAATAATGATGCAGTAGCCGTGTGTCTTTGCTGTGGTTGCTCTTCCTGAGGGGAACGATGGACGCTCGGTTCTCACAGAAATAACTTCCTGATCCGCGTGTGGCGTAAATGTAACCGTCGCCCGTCTCATTGTAGCTCTGTGTGGAGGCGAGGGTTTTATCGCAGATGTTTAATCAATCAGAGACATCACTGTGAGACAGTAGGACCGACCGCAGCAATACTTCAGCAATAAGAAGTCTCAGAAGTGCCTGAATTTCCCCAGTCAGGGAATCAGTGATTCTTACACCAGTACTCTGTATTTTCTAGATTTCAGACAGGGATGTTAGATTATCATGTGCAACAATTCGTACAAAAAAACGTGACGTGTGTGTTAAACCTGGACAAGAAACAAATTCTCCGTCTTCAAGACGAGATTGATTTAACATGGATAGGCTCCAGCTTGCCCGCAACCCTGTAGGACAGGATAAGCGGTGATGGATGGATGTTGACGATGTTTACACGTCTTCGCAAAATGAACAACAAGATTGCCTCATCAGATGTTGCCATGTTGGTTGTTGGCATGCAAAAAGTTGTCAAGGAATATATTCATGTTGTTTCAGCGCTACTCTGCCCCCTAGTGGATGTAGCTTTTAATTCTCTGGTTACACATAACATATGCAGACGATCGCATGAACAATAGCAGCTCGTGTGTGTGTGTGTGTGTAGTAAAAATGAAGTATATTTCCAGCTTTAGTGTCCGGTGGATTATAAAACACAGCTTTTCTCCACCAGCAAGTTCCATAACTTACAGACTAAAATCGTCTGCGTATGTTTTAATTTGTTCGTAATTTGTGCATTTATTTGATTTTTTACATTTGGTGTGCTCCTCCAGCAGTTATGTGATCGTTGGCATAAAGTCCAACAGTAAAAATTAGTTCATTTAGCTTGAGAAACGATCCAGTGCTGAACTCTGAAAACCTGAACTTGACTCCACCAGCAGGGGGCAGTGTACAGATTTTTAATGGAAATTAAATCAATCTGCCAAGAAACAACTGAGTCTGAGAAATACAGTAACCATCGATGGAATATTTTGTATAAAATGCCAAAATGTCTCCACAGTGTGGATATCACGCGTGCCTTAACAAGTTCCACCAAAATTAAACCAAAGATGTTTCAGTTTCTCTCAAAAATATAAAGAAATAAGGCAATAATTCTACCTTTATTAAAAATCGGACATTTAGGTGTTTTAGCTGTTTTTATTTCAAACCAACCACTGTTGCTTTCCACTGACACACACACACACACACACACAATAGAACAAAGAGCTGTTAGCTAAGCTAGTATTTACAACCGCATCTATTAGCATTACTAGTCGTTCCATGGCTCTGTGTGTGTCGATTAGCAAAGCCTGATCTCTGACCAAACAGTCGCGTGTCAGTTGTAGCAGTTCAGCAAGCTAACGAGATCATAAGGACATGAAATTTAAAAAAAAAAAAAATAATCACATCTAGAAATAAAGAGATCAGAAATCAGACGTGATCTTGCTAAGCTCTGGCTTATACAATCCTTACTAGACACGTTAGCATTCTAGCAAACTGGCCCTTTGTATCAAACAAAAGAAACTTTTTGTGCAATTATTTGGAAATCAACTGACTGAATGTAGTACTGTTTTAAAAATATTTCAAGATTTTATTTTTTTTAGCAAGGCACTAACGTTTTGCTAACCCGTCGTCGCCACTGAGTGTCCTATCCCAAACTCGAGAAAGTGGCGTCTGATAATCTCCATCGTGAACGTGTAGATGCTAATCAGAAACGACTTGGTGTTGGTCATGCCAAGTTGCAACTTTCGCATCAGTCTCATAGTTTGCATCAACTGTTGGTCACTTTAGTCCACTTTCCCTTCTTTCTGCGAGAGAGACGTGCCAAAAAGGCCAGATGTTTATCTGCTAAGTGTAAAATCCCCCTCACGCACCGCAATGGTTCTTGCTAATCAGCTCAGGAAAAGGAAAGCAACGGTATCTCGGATCTTCTGTGCTTCTCAGTGTGCTTATTTCGCCTCGATGTGGCGTCGCTTTTCCAGAAGAACACACTGAAGCTCCTTGTGTGCAGTGGTGTCGTCGTTCTCACAATGTTCAGTGCGATGCTTTTGGAAAACTGAGCCCAGACGTACCCCTAGCGTGGTATTCATTAGCGTAGTTAATCACCCCTGTCACGACAGCATACGTTCACACGTCGCCTTTTATACAGCGGAGCAGTTAGTGTGTACTGAGCGTGAACGGACACGGCCGTGATTCACTACCTCACACTGCATGGTGGACCGACTGTCTGCTCGGGCGGGATTCCGTCTCTTCAGCGCCAACACGGAGGACTTTTATCAGTATGGGTTAAAATCATCATGCTGCTTCGCTGTTTGTAATCCTGAATGTTTGTAAAAAGAAAAAAAAACACTGTTTAATTGTTTAATGTACAAACCATTGAGTTGTTAGATTTACACTGCAAAAAACTGAATTTGAGGAGAAAATTACTTAATGCTCTTGCTGCATGGACAGATATTTTTACTTGATAAGACATCTTCGACTAAGTTGATTGCAATCTAGAACTAGGTTTAATAATCTCAGAGTTGGTGTCTTGTATTCTTCTAATAGGAAATGTTAGCTCGATCCGACTATTTTCAAGATATTTTCACTTACTAAGACATAATTTTCTGCAACAGACACACTTTCACATCCAAGTACAGACAGGCTGTTTATTCGGTCTTCGTTAATATTCCAGAACATTCCTCGTATCCTCCAGGCCAGACCGCTCCAGTCTAGTCCGGTCCGATTTATTCCAGTCCTCAGGGACCATTTTGATTCATTCTATTCCTTCACCAGCTCGGACTCAGGAAGGTGTTTGGTGTTCTCCTGCTTGTCGTTGTGTGATGCTGCTGTCTGCCCGCCGTCGTTTCTCAAACTTTCCTAACGGTCTGGTTTGATGAACAGAACTATAGGGCTCATCAAGATTTCTGCAAACGACTCCGTGATCTGAAATTGTCCTAGTCTACGTCGAATCCAATCCTTCGCTCATTTGTGAATTGACAGATGACCATATCGACTGACCCATACTCCATGCTGGTGATGTTCTGGCCTGCGTTTCCTGTTTCCTACAGAACCTCAACCCCGTGTCCATTTGGATCGTATGATATTTCTTAATGATCAGCTGATGAATGTAGCTCCTCTGGATTAGCTTTAAACCCATCTGTAGTGTTCACCGTGCGCATATTCACTGTGCCCCATTCCACCCAACACCATCGCCTCAGGATGATTTCACACCTTTGTTTTTCCTTCAGCCACCAGCGAGGTTTCTTAAAAACACCAAGTGTGAAAGCAGCCTTAGGCTTTTAAAGCAGTGTTTATTTGGAAATTCTCTCCATTTCTCTTGGACATGATCCCTCATAAACAAACTGATGGAAAAGGGTCCTCGTGTTCAGAGATGTAAATAATTCACCAGGGGATGGGACTGGCGTTCGCATCAGAGTTTTACTTCGGATAACCCGAGCGCTAAGTGAGCCGTGAGCGAGCGCTGACTGACCGGAGACGTCTGTGAACGTCCAACAGACGCCACAGTCTGTGGATTTAACGCACGTCCTTTTTTATTCCATGTTAAGATTGCCGTCTTGTGCACAACCGTGACTGTCACCTTTTCTCTATTTTTCATAACCCCTTCAGAGAGCGCTGTCTGTGTGTTGGCAGGAATTCTTGGAATTCTAAAAATGTTTGGGTTTGAGACTGATTTTCAGAATTGTTCCATGTAGATTTGAGCGTAACGATGCACAGAGACCCGCGTGTGGGTGAGCGAGTGAGTCTCTGGACTGTCTCCTGTTCCTCTACTGTACTGTTGATGTTTCTGAGCACTGTAAACCCACAGGCTTCTTCCTCACACACAGTAAACCGCTTCTAGGATTTTATAAGGATTTCCTTTTACTCTCCATATAACCATCTGCATATTAACTTATATCCACTGTATATGCCACCTTCTCTCTCTCTCTCTTTTTAAAAAAAAATAAAATGAATGTTAAAATCTTTTTTCACACACCCGAGTCTTGTGCTTTGGTTTTATGGATGGTGAATCAGCTTCTGAGACGCGTGTGTGAAAACTGCAGGACCAAATGATTTGAGCTGAAACAAAACAACGTTCACCAGAGTCTCTGAGTGATGGCACACATTTAGGCAAAAGTTTATTTGTTAGCTACATTAGCATCGTAGCTTCAGTGTAAGACCAATTACGTGTGTTGGAAATTAGAGCTGAGTCTTATTATTATTATTATTGGTGTTGTGATTAGTAAATTAATCAGACCTAATGTAAACTGTTGTATATAAATTTATTCACTCTCCAAACAGATAAACCTGATGAACACACACACACACACACAAAATCACTGAAATCTACATAGGTTTATATTTCTGTACTTCAATTTAATAATTGTGTAAAATGTTGGTCCTCAGCGGGGATGATGATGATGGAGGTCGTTAATTATCCACTACTACGGTTATATTTCTTATGCTTAGTATTTACTTACTTCCTAATTGATTAGTCATAAAAAGCACAAGGTTCAATTTAATTCAGATTGATTGAAGCAGGAAATGTGTTGTTTAGTGTTTTAGGCTCTTTCAGGAGAAAATTAAAACCAAACAGTGGTAGGTTTCCCAAAAGCCTCTTAACGCTAAGAGCATCTTAAATGGGAGAGAGAGTGTTCATTGTGCTGCTCACTCTACCATTTAATGATGATCTTTGTGCTATAGTACTTTTGGGAAACTCAGCACAGAACTTTAATAGCTTTAATAAATAAACCTGATCATGGTTAAGACTTGAATGTACTTGCTGTTCTTCCTGCGGCAGTTGAAGTTTGAATCGATCTGCCAGAGACCATGATGGTGCACTTTTTGACCACCATCACTGAGCCCATCCTCACCTCCTCCATCACCGTCTGGGACGAGAGGAGACTGTCGCGCATCATTCGCTCTGCTGAGAGGACGATCGGCTGCAGCCTTCTGTCTCTGTAGGACCTGTACGAGTCCAGGACCCTGAGGAGAGCAGAAGGGATTGTGGCCGACCCCTCTCACCCTGGACACAACCTTTTTGAGTCGCTCCTCTCTGGTAGGAGGTTGCGGTCCATTAGAACCAAAACCTCATGCCATAGGGCCAGCTTTTTCCCCACTGCAGCTTCCTCATCAATAAGGCCTGAGACCCCACTAAGTCTAAACTCTCAATTCCAGTCTGTAACGCTAATGCGCTTCTTCTCTGAACTGTGATTTTGCACATTTCGTGCTCATGTTGTACGCCTTCATCCTGTGAACGTTCCAGGACGCACTGTACAGCTTGGACTTCAAAACAACTCCCACACACACCTTAAATATGTCCACTTTTCAAATTTGTATATTTTAGATTTTTTTATTCTATTTACACCAGTGGCCTGTGATGACCTGGCGACTTGTCCAGGGTGCAGCCCGCCTGTAGAACAGGATAAAGCGGCTACAGATGATGAGATGAGATTGATATAACTGTTTGTTTTTGTCTTTTCTTTTTATCTAAACTGTTCAGCCACCACAGCAGATTGTTGTGTGTGTGTGAGTGTACTTGGCAATAAACTCAGTTCTGGTTCGGACTGGATTAGATTCGTGAGCTTTTCCGCCTTTTGAAATGCACAGATGAATCAGTGAATGAAACCCAGGAGCTTCTGCGACTCTCCACATTCAACTCCATCCACTCTCTTCAATTCTCTTTCTTTATTTTTTAATGAAATGAAAGTTAATACCTGAGCCTTTACCTTTAGTAATTAATTAAATAAGCCGACATTAATTATTGAACTGTGACTTTACTTATTAATAGAAATATCATTCCTTCACACCAGAGTAGGGGCGTCGTGACGTCAGCGCTTTAGGTCTTGGCGTCATGACGTCACGCAGAATACGGAAGCGAGCCCGTGGGCTGCTGGGACTCGGCGTTAAAATGGCCGAGTGCTGAAGGAACTCCGGCTTTCAGCTACAAACACAGGCTTTCGGGCTGAATTTTCCACAGGAGGGGAAGAGCGAGGCCGTGTCACGGCGGGGTGGGGGTTTTTCTCCACAGTACCGGAGCACCATGTCCCTGTTCCAGTCGGCGCTGGGCTTTCTGGCCGGTACCGGTTCCGCCGCCGCCAGTCGGGATCAGCACGACTTCGTGGGTCAGGTGGTGGAGCTCGGAGACACCAAACTGCGCATCAGGAGGGTGATCGCTGAGGGTGAGGAGAGCCGCGCTGCGCTGGGGGAGGTTGAGCTGCTCAGCAGCGCTATGCTAACTCTACCGCTAGCTGTGTGGGTCGAGCCGGTTCCCTGTGCGGTCCCCCCGTGTGTGTGTGTGTTTGGTGACCGCGAGCCCGGGGTTCTCTGTGGCCGGGTGTGCTCGCGGGTGATGAGTCACCTGATCCACCTGGCCGCGGCGCGCTGTCTACACCTCCACACACTCCGCCATTAACACGGAGGTTTTAATTTCTCTCAGGATTTCCGCGGTTGCGTGTGTGATTCAGGGTTTTAAGTCCCGATCTGTGTTTATTTGTTCTGATAAAACCACAGGAAATGGCGTCAGTATCAGTTTGTCAATGCGCATGCGCGAGATCTGACAGTTGTATGGTTATCTTCAAACCGTAACCGCTGTCTGTCTCTCTGCTCATGGCTCTGTCCACCTGTCTGTCATTCTGTCTGTCTCTCTGCTCATGGCTCTGTCCACCTGTCTGTCGTTCTAGCTGTCTCTCTGCTCATGGCTCTGTCCACCTGTCTGTCGTTCTAGCTGTCTCTCTGCTCATGGCTCTGTCCACCTGTC
>JAPEKL010000017.1:1136549-1151518 GCA_028877455.1 Bagre pinnimaculatus
GGGGAGAACATGCAAACTCCACACAGAAAGGCCCTCGCTGGCCACGGGGCTCGAACCCGGACCTTCTTGCTGTGAGGCGACAGCACTAACCAATACACCACCGTGCATGGTGGTGGTGGGGGGGCACCATACAAGCCACTGCTTTATATTTCCTTTTTTATTTTATCTGTACACTTTAAAATTATTCCTTTATTTCTTTTCCTTTGTTCCTAAATTTCTTATATTCTGTTTTTTTTCCCTCTTGCTTTTTCACACATTTTTTCCTTTTTTCTTTCCATCAGCCCTATGTTGTATCTCCTTTCTTTTTGTCTGCTCTCTCTCTCTGCTCCTAATGGAGGTGTAGATTGAGAGAGTGATGGATTGTGGGAGAAGTGGAGGAGTAAGATGGAGCCGGTGTGTCTTAAATGAGGCTTTATTGGGGAAACAAATCCCTCATTTAGACACAAACGCACATCAGAGGATCTTTTCAGTCTCTCTCTCTCTCTCTCTCTCTCTCTCTCTCTCTCTCTCTGTCTCAGCTGTGTGTAGTTTTAGGTTGATCGGATTTTGGGTTAAGTACGGGTATTATCTCTGGATTAAAGACACAGATGGTGAGAGCAAGCGAGCAATAGACAAATAGTGTACTGTTACTTTTCTCTTTTTGCTAACTCCATCCATCCTGTTGCTTATGTGGTTATGATGAACACTGTTACTTTTGTTTTCTGCGGATAAAATTAAATTCACTTAAATCTCACACACTGAGGGGGGAGAGAGAGATGAATTGTAGTCAGCACATTTCGTGAGTGCCTCCTCTCTCTCTCTCTCTCTCTCTCTCTCTCTCTCTCATATTCTCTCGCGCGCACACACACAGACAGCCAGTCTCAGGCGAGTGTGTGTGGAGTCTCGATGAGTGTGTTGAGTGTGTACGAGTGTGTGAGGCGCTTCAGTAATGGTTATGTCCCTCTGCAGCTGCTGGAACAGAACGGAGGATTCGGCAGCAACGCTGCACCGCTGCTCACACACACCAACAACACACACCCCGCAGGTGAGGAGCATGTCCATCCACGTGTTTTTTTTTTTTTTTTTGTGTGTGTACGTACACTCATTTGAGCAGCAGCAGTGTGTCGGTGCTGAAACAGAACCGGCTCTGTAGTGGAACTGTTCTGAGATTTCAGTGTGACGCACTGCTCAGTGCAGTGATGTAAACGTGGTGCTGTGATTTTATATCTGTACCACCCTCAATCTCTATTTTGTGTGTGCACGCGTGCACAGGTGTGTATGGTGCTGACCCTGAGCAGGGGATGGGAGGCTTCCTGGACATCCTCAAAGGAGGAACAGAACGCTTCCTCACCAACATCAAAGACACGTCCTCCAAAGTTATACAGTCTGTGGCCAGGTGAGAGCGAGAGAGAGAGAGACACACACACACACACACACACACACACACACACACACACACAACCCAGCGAGACCTTGGATCACTTGGACAGCATAATGATGACAAGTTGAATTTTAAATAGACTGCCCCGTGCCTGCATGTGCTTACATCTGCACTTTACACACACGCGTGTGCACGCAATAAGGAAGTGAGAGCTTCTTTCATCATTAACCACACTGTGGGACTTGTGTAAAAACTTTTAATCCATTTAACTTGTTTCTCTCACACGCGCACGCACGTCATTTACATCTGTTAACTTTAAATACCTCACATCTAAATCACCTCCGCTCCATTATCCTGATGAGTGTTGCTCCCCCCACTCCAACATGACGTGTGTGTGAGAGCTGAAACTTTGCTCTGAGTTGCTGTTGTGTTTCAGCTGCCAAAATAACAGTTCAAGTCTACTGTTCTGAGGTTCTAGATTGCTCAGTACGACTCTAGGCTGCTGAGATTCTTGAGTTCTAGAATGCGCACAAACGTTTTAGAAAGCAGGACCTCTGCATATCTAGAAACCTCAAAGATTCTAGAATGCAGGAGTTCTCGAACACTATGATTGACTGACTGATTGCTTTATAAGGTTGGAGTTCTGGAATACCTGATACAATTCTCCAGTCCTGAAGTTCTGCATGGTTCTAGAATGCAGTTGTCCTGATGTTCTATAATGTTCAGCATGAATCTGTGATCCTTAAGTTCCAGAATACTTGCTAGATTCCAGAATACTGGACTTCTGACTGGAGAAATACTGTTCAACAGGCCTGGAGTTTTAGAACGTTCATCATGATTCTAACGTCTGAAATTTTAGAACTCTCAGCGTGGCTCCGGAATGCCGCAGTTCCAGAACTCAGTATAGTTTCAGAACTGCACACGTCTGAAGTACTGGCTAGAACACTACACATGATGGAATGCGAGAGATCTGGAGTTGCAGAGCGCTCGAGCACTTGCCATGCCTGGCTCTAGAAAGCTGGCGCTCTAGAATACTCGCCGTGGTTTTAAACGCTGGAGTTTAGAGGTTCTAGAACGCTGCACAGTTGTAAGATGTTTTTCTCATAGTATGCTTCAGAACGCACCTGAAGCGGCTGTGTTCTGGAGTGACTTAAGCCTTAAGGTTCTCCCACAGTGGAACACGGTTCTCATGTTCAGTTCTGTTTGATGTTTTTGTTTGCGTTTTAATTATTTTGTTCATTATTTCTGTTCATTCTGTTTCTGAATGTTGTGGTCATGTAACTCCGCCCACCACGTGCAGCTCCAGGTAACTATTAGCCATCTCTGTGTGTGTGTGTGTTAGATGTAGTGTTTCTGTTCTTTTATCTGTTTAATCAGAGTAATTATGATTTATATATTTATACACTTCCCCCTCTGTATGAATGTGAACTGCTGCCTTGAGTGTGCACGTTATATTTGTGATGTATGACCCATCCTGTAAATCCTGTGTTCTGATTGGTTGACACATGAGTATAGTTATAATGATGTATAAAGTTGTCTGTTACTGTAGCATGCGATCATGCTGTAATGCAGCGTCTGCACACAGCGCCCCCTACAGGTGCACTTCAGTGGCGTGTTTGTCCTGTTAGTGCTGCTGTAGTTCAGGAGCGTGTGCTGTGGACTTCCTCAGAGCAGTGAACTGTCCAGTCAGTGTTCCAGATTTACTGGAGTGAAGTGTTATTTGCTGTTGACGGGTGATCAGCCATATTGGTGACGTCATGCTGAACTCTGAGCTCGGAGAACACCTTCCTGACTTTCCCAATAGGAATTCCGTGTGGAAGGGGCATTTCAGTTCTAGCTAATTATTGTTTGTTTGCACCATAAACGTATTATAATACAGAAACATTCTAGTGCAGAAACGGAGAATGTTCTACACTCCACACACAGCAGTGATGGAGATTAAAGGTGATGTAATAGGCAGGGAATAAATCGGCACTCTTTCGGGATGTTGTCTTGATAAGATTCTGAATAAGATTGGGATGGTTTAACGTGTGTGTGTGTGTGTGTGTGTTAGCTATGCTAAAGGAGATCTGGACCTGTCCTACATCACTTCCAGAATAGCAGGTGAGAGACACACACACACACACACACACACACACACAGAGCATGATGAGATAAAGACTAACGTATTCTGTAACGGTGTTAATAAACTACACTGACTGTACTAACTGTAGTTTATAGTACATTGCTGGCAGTCGGTGTAATTCCAGGTGGAGAAACTAATCGGTGCAGTGATGAGTTGTTCCTATGGCAACATGCTCCAGGGTTCTAACTCTGCCTTTTCAGTGTATCGGGCCGATACGCAACGTTTTCTTCCCGCTATGCCCACAATATTGCCGACACGCCTGTAAAAGTTGCCGCTACATGAATAAAAAGACTCGTCAATCTTGAAAATATGGCCTTTTGGTTAATTTTCTCTCGTTATCCCGCATGCGGGGTGACGGCGCACCACCATGTGAACATTCTACACTCGGACACACTCCACTCCCCGTCCACGTCAGCGCCCAGTGCACGGCTGCCCGAGTTGTTCCGTGTGGAGATGGTCACGGATCGTACTCGTCCGCTTTCCCTCCTTCCTCATGCTGCGTTTGTGGTAAAGTGCCATCCGTGTTAAGAGACGCTTAACACCCCATGCAGTAATACACACTGGTCCCAGAGTTAGATCTGGATCGTCATGTCCTGTAATTGAATGGCTGAAGCTGAAAATAAAGCTGACACTTGGTGAACGTCAAATGGTTGTTTTTGATTGAAGACTTATTATAATAATATTCAACTAATATTAGTGACATATTTATAGAATAAGAACAAAACAATCACAGCAACTTTTGGCAAAAAAATCTCCTAAATATTACCAAAAACGGTGAGTTTCAGGGAGGCCTGCAAGGGCCAGGAAACGCACTAGGATGCATCTCCGAGCCGAGCATGTAGAACCCATGAGCTTTTGGGGGCCGAAGGTGGCCCCTGAACCCCCTGGCTGTTATGACTGGTGCCACTACACTGATATTTTGGTCTCGTTAGAACCCTGTGCTCAATATTAACGTGGATAACGGTTACATAAACACTGAGCTTTAATGGTACACTCCTCATATAGTGTAGCATTAACACTGTGTGTGTGTGTGTGTGTGTGTGTGTGTATAGTCATGTCGTTCCCAGCTGAAGGGGTGGAGTCAGCTATTAAGAACAACATTGAGGATGTGCGTCTGTATCTGGACTCTCGGCACGCAGGTCACTACGCTGTGTATAACCTGTCCAGACGCTCGTACAGACCGATCCGCTTCCACAACCGGGTCAGACACACACACACACCCCTGAGATAGCAACTGTGTGGCTACTTAAGTGTACTTGGGTATGTATGTATATGATTGTGTGTGTGTAGGTGAGGGAGTGTGGTTGGCAGGTACGTCGTGCTCCCACACTGACGAGTCTCTACAGTGTGTGTAAGAACATGCACCAGTGGCTCAAACAGGACCAGAGGAACATCTGCATCATACACTGCTTAGTACGTGCACACACACGCACATCATTTCTAACTGCTCTCCCAGTCATAATGTATAAAGACGAAGGTTATGGAGAACAGAAGATACTAACTGTGTGTGTGTGTGTGTGCAGGATGGGCGTGCGGCGTCGGCTGTAGCAGTGTGTTCGTTCCTGTGTTTCTGTCGTCTCTTCTCCACAGCTGAGGCTGCAGTGTACATGTTCAGCATGAAGCGCTGTCCACCGGGTATCTCACCCTCACACAAAAGGTAACACGCACGTTCAAGCAGTGACTCCGCCCACTGAGGTTGAGTGTTGAATTCAACCTGAAGCAAAATGGAAGATGGAGTACCGTATAAATGATTTCCATGAGTTATTTATTAGCTGTTTTAAACACTAAACCTGGTATCGCACACATGCAGTTCTTCCCGTGTGTGTGTGTGTTGGTTTCCTGCTGCAGCGTGTACCTCGGTGTTCTCTGGCCCTCCGGCTGAGTTCTGTGTAAGTGTGTGGTTTTTCTCTGACACTGGGGGAAGGGGAAGACTGAGCAAGAAAATGACAAAGTTGAGTGCATAAGTATTGATCCCCCACCACTGTGTGAAGCTCTACATTAGTCGTGGTGTAATTCGTCTGAAGTGATGTAATGAGTATTATAGAGTTGACCCGTGTGCAGGTGAAGGGTCACATGACCTCAGTATAACTCCACCTGTTCCTGAAAGAACGGTGTTAAAGAACATGAGGGTTTGGTTAGAAAATTACATCACAAACTTTAACCATCCTGCAGAGTGACGTTTACATCAATGTTATTAAAAAAAAGGATAGAATACAGCCCGTCCCTGAGAAAGAGGGGATTAACCGGAGCAATGAGGACTGAGGGTCTGGAGGGGTCCACAGCTCAGAGCCACACGGGGGAATTAAAGCCTTCATAGTGTGAAGAATTGATCCTTAGTATTACTCTGTTTAAATAATGAGTGGCTTCCCTGTCCATCTGCACAGAGTCCTGCTCCTTTAGCTTGGAAAATAAACTTTTAGGAGCTTTTATTTAGAAAATATTGAATGAATTGGAGGAATTGGAAATCTTCTGAGGAAACCTTCCTGAAGTCCTGTGAGAAGAAGGCGGACTCTGTGGTTTATCAGCCTGTGGCGCCCCCTGCTGGCGCGCACACATTTATGGATGAGATAAGTAAGATTCTTGTGATATTGCGTTGAAGTCATTCATGATTGTTAGATTTTTACCCTTTTCCTCTTCTTGGGAAAGATGCAAGCAGGTAAACGTTGGAAGTGTGTGTCTACTGAAATGTCCCAGCTCACTCCTAACTCACTAATTCCTAGTAGATTCTCGAAAACCTTGTGAATCTGTGACCCAAAGTCACCTGACAGAAAAGCTGTGCAGGTCCCTGTGAGTTGCTATAGCAACCACACTGTAGCCAGAATACACAAGAATACTGCGTCTTCTCAAGACATCATCTTTTCACACGCGCTTCAAAAGCGGCTAAAAATAATTTGGCACAAAAGCACGGTTTCTACCCCGCCGAGTGTTTTTATTGTAGGTATCTTCAAGTACACGGCTCTGATGAACTGATCGTAGAGTAATTATTGCTGTGTGTGTTTGAGGGTTAGTGGTGACCCTGAGGTGTGCTAATTGATTGCAGGTATATAGAGTACATGTGTGACATGATGGCGGAGGAGCCCATAATCCCCCACAGCAAGCCCATAATGCTCCGCTCCATCGTCATGACGCCCGTGCCGCTCTTCAACAAGCAGAGAAACGGCTGCCGGCCCTTCTGTGAGGTCTACGTCGGAGACGAGCGAGTCGCCACCACCTCGCAGGAATATGACAGGATGAGGTGAGTCACATGATCAATTACAACTTCCTGTTTCTGCCCATGTTTGAAATTCCCGCCCCCAAGCTTTGTGTCAAACCTCAGCTGAGAGAAGACTGATGGTCTGGATTTTCAATAACAGTGATTGATGAGTGTGTGTGTACAGGGACTTTAAGGTCGAGGATGGCAGAGCCGAGATTCCCCTCAACGTGTTGGTGCAGGGTGATGTGCTGGTTGTCATCTACCACGCTCGCGCTACACTCGGGGGACGCCTTCAGGCCAAGGTGTGAGATTGAGATATATAAAATGAGTGATTATATTGTAGAAAGTTGTGTGTGTTGATGTATTTTGGGGTGTGTTCTGTGTAGATGGCCTCCATGAAGATGTTCCAGATTCAGTTCCACACTGGTTTTGTTCCTCAAAATGCCACAACCGTCAAATTCGCCAAGTGAGTGAGGAACAGGGCTGATCTCAGATCAGAGACTCGTTTACTGTTCTGTGTGTGTTTTGATGGTATAATGGAAATTGGAGTTATTCTGGACAGCCAGAATCAAGTGTAGAGCCTGAATGAATGAATGAGCATCATAAAGGTTAAATAAAATTGAAGAATGTGGGGGTTTTTGTTTTTTTAATTATACAGGTATGATCTGGATGCGTGTGACATCCAGGAGAAATACCCCGACCTTTTCCAAGTGAACCTGGATGTGGAGGTAGAGCCTCGTGATCACCCTGCCCACAAGACTCCACCCTGGGAGAACTTCTCCACTAAAGGCCTCAATCCCAAGATCCTGTTCTCCAGCCGAGACGAGCAGCAGGAGATCCTGGCCAAGTTTGGTGAGAAACTCTGCTTCCAGTGTGTTTCAGAGGCTCGGATTTAGGACCGTGGGGTGGAGAATCTCAGATCTCTAAAATGATCAGATCAGGGTGTCCTGTGGAAGTGCATCAAGTGTAAATCTGTATATCTCTTTCTTCCTCTGTGTTTCTGTAGGGAAGCCAGAACTTCCTCGGCAGCCAGGTTCTACTGTGTTCTATGACTCGGGCTGTGCAGAGCCAGAACATTCTCCTGAAGAACGGAGTGCAGACTCTCCCTCACCTCCCAGCACAGACTCCAACGCTAACAACTTCTTCCAGACCCTGGACTGGGATGGTACGCTGCTGTCCTCACACGTCGCCTCTTACAGCGTAATCTGAAATGCTGTGTTAATAAGATGGTGCCAATATTAATGCTTTACATCCCAGTAGTGGTCTAACGCTGCTGTCATGATTCAGAATGAGTGATGCACTACACTGCTACCTTCTTTTTTTTCTAAATCAAGTCTTGGTGGGACTCGTAGTTTGATCTGTTTAGTTTCTGGAAGGTTTCTCCGAGTGAAAGCAGGAGCCCCAGTGTCCCTGGAACACAGTGGGTGGAGTTCAAGTGAAATTCAACCAACCAATTGCAGACTTGATCGTGTGAGATCACCCCAGCCTTTCTTCTCCCAGTTCTTTGACTCCATGCACTGCTTGGCATACAGCACTGCTTTAGCCAAGTTGGCAGCTACCCAGTTTTTGCTCTACACTGTTGCTAATGTTCCGTCTTTAGCACTAGCCATCTGTGTGTTAGTCGGGCTCGCTAGCAGTCATTAGGCTAACTTTTAATACTGTTTTATAAAATTGTTTAGTAAAGTAAATTGTTTAGCCTCACTGGGACTGTGTGCCTTTTCATGACTTCAGGTGGGTTCAGTACAGAGAGAATTTCACTGCGCTGTAATGAATGAATGTGACGGAGGCTTCTAGTTCTAAAAATCTGATCAGAAATTTTCTGTAACCATCTGTGGTTTTTTTTTTTTTTTTTTTTAAACTGGCAACAAAATCTACCAATCGACAGACTTCGCTTTTCTGAAGTTTACATCTCTCTCTGCTCGATAACACACATGCAGTACTGACACCGATGCGAGTAAACAATTCTGTTGCCATAGCAACATGATTCTTGCCATCTAAAAGATCGCTTTTCTCGGTGAATAAAAACAAATGAAAGCATGTCCCATGAAATGATCCGTGATGGGGATTATTTTTACACCCAACCGCTCGACGCTCAGCATCTTTAGGGTTGTTTACAGCAGTTTAGAAGCGATCGTGTGTTGGTGACATCATGATTTGTCCTCAGCGCGATATCTGACCCTCAGAGAGAGAGAGAGAGAGGTCGGCGCCCAGGGACGCTGTTTTTCTGTTAAAATAAAATCTGTGCAGATACAAATCTGAACAAGTGAGCACTGGACCATGTCTTGTGTGGATATTATCTGTCAGTATAAAGGAGTTTATTTTTGGGTTTTGTTCTGTTGTCCAGAAGTGGGCGAGCGGCACCATCACGCTGACGGTGTGTCTGGACCAGTGGATGAGCAGGACGATCTGAGTGGCGGCGAATCGGGTGAGGAATCGGTCTCCTACTCCGCCCCTGCAGAGGGAACCCTGTCACGTGATGCGAGCGAGCCTCTGTTTGAGGTGGAGTTCACGACCTCTGACCCCCAGCCTGACACGGAGGATCTGCTGGGCCTGAACTCTGACCCCTGCCCTCCGGCCGTCGCCCCAGAAACAGGAATGAAGAATTGCTCCAGTAACAGTGATTTGCTGAATGACCTGTTTGGCTCCACCCCTGGCCCCGCCCATACAGGGGAGACGGATGATCTGTTCTTCAGCAACACGCCCAGCCAGCCTTCAGCTGACCCTGATACCCCCAACACGGCTGACTCCACTTCTGCTGCCCCCAAAGGTACCCCACTACTGGCTCTGAGCCCTCCATCCACACGGTTCCCCTCAGCAGAACCATGATCTGGAGCATTTCAGAACCTGAGAGTTCAGACATGCGAGAATATTCTCTGGAAGCTAGAATAACTGCTGTAGCCTTCTAGGAGCTCTAGCGTGGCAGAATCTCACAGAATGTTCCACAGCATTCACATTCCACACCCTCAGAACTGCTGGAATTGTTCTGCCAAAAGAGTTCTAGAACCTCAGATTTTTGGCTTTTTGTTTGTGTGTAGTAATCAATTATTTGAGAACACAAGAGTTCTAAACCTATGTTCTGTAATCCTCTCTCGACAGTCGATGACCTCTTCGACCCGTTTGGTGTGGGGTCAGGGGTCACGGGTGGAACAGACCTGTTTGGTGACCTGCTCGGGTCAGAAGGCGGCGGTTTCAAAGCTCCACCTCCTGCCACCAACTCCAGCCTCTTCGACCTCAGTAAGTGCCAGTATTCGCTGATCACATGACCTCATCCTGAAGCCTGATCTAATTGGCTGTTAAACCCCACAGCAGTGTGATTTTCTCTCAGCTGATTCTTGGTGTGTGTGTTAAATGGATCAGTGTGTTAATCAGACGTGATCTCAATGATAATTGGTGTAATTGAATAGATAAGCTCACGGGGGATGTGCCCAAGATGACCTCATCAGCGAGTCAGCCTGATTTATTGGGTGGCTGGGAAAGCTGGACCACCAGAACCTCTGGCACTGCAGCTAGCATGTCCGCTAATGCTAAAAAACCCACCTTCACTGGTAACCAATCAACTGATCAATCACATAATGTTTGTCTGTTTAGCTTTGGGGTGTGTGTGTGTGTGTGTGTGTGTGTGTGTGTGTGTGTATATATATATCACATATATGTGTGTGTGTGTGTGTGTGTTAGCTCCAGGTGTGTCCTCATCGTTCTCGAAGGCTAAGTCTCAGAGCTTTGACCCCTTTGCTGACCTTGGTAACCTGGGCTCCACTCTGCCAGGTCAGAATCAATCTCTCTCTCTCTCTCACTCACTCACACTGTTAAATTTACTGTATGTTTCATGATTGTGTGTTTCAGGCTCCTCCAGCAGTGGTTTCTCAGGTTCTGGATTTAAAGCAGCGCCCTCTGCTGGAACATCAAAGAGCTCGAGTCAGTCTTGGCAACAGGCCACATCTGGGCCTGCTAATAAACCCTGGGCCCCTCCAAGCTCTGCCCCTAAACCCAGCACCGCCCAATCAGCAAAGCCCAACTACAACCTCAACTTTAGTGTGATTGGAGGGCGAGAGGAGCGAGGAATCAGGGGGCCAGGATTCGGTAAACGCACACTCCTACATCCCGAACTGCTGCTCTACAGGGACACTGCGATATAACGTGTGTGTGTGTGTGTGTGTTCAGGTCCGAAGCCCAGGGTGAAGGAGGATGATTTTGAAGATTTGTTATCCACTCAGGGATTCGCCTCCAAACTGGATAAAAGGGGTGGACCACGCACCATTGCTGAGATGAGGAAACAGGAAATGAGTAGAGGGATGGATCCACTCAAACTACAGGTACACACGCACAGGTTATGGTTGCTCTAAATGAGCAGTGACCCAGGTGTGTGCGCATCACAGTGTGTGTGTCTGTGTTAGATTTTGGACTGGATTGAGGGGAAGGAGCGGAATATCCGTGCTCTGCTCTCCACATTACACACGGTGCTGTGGGAGGGAGAGACGCGCTGGAAACCTGTCAGTATGGCCGACCTGCTCACACCTGACCAGGTGAAGAAGTTCTACAGGAAAGCAGCGCTCATCGTCCATCCTGACAAGGTCTGTGTCTCTCTCACACACACACACTGCAGTACATATGAAATCTTAAATTTCAACATGATTTTGGTACAGTTTTAAATGATGTATTCAAAAACACACTGAGTTGCATGTGAGGAGTAAATCTCTTCACCCAGCAGTGAACAATAAACATGTTGCACTTTTCTCACAACCTGCACCACAGTTATCCTGAGGTTGAGTCTGCAGATGATCTGAGAGTTCACTGGGACCAATCCCTGAACTTTCTTCTCATTAATGAAGATTGTGCAGGTGTTAATGATCATCTGTAGCAGTTGTTTCTGTGCTGTTGCCATGGTGATACAGGAGACACCAGGAAACTGCGCGTTTCTGCTTTTTCAGCTAAATCAGATGTAAAGTTTAAATAAAATGAACCTGCAGAAAATCTTCGTGCTTTCGCGTTACGCTGCCCAGGTGAAATGTTCTTGACCTGTGAGCTGAGGAGCCTCAGGTGTGTGAGGTGGTAGAAAACAGGACTGTGGGTACTTCAGGAAGTCTGAGACCCTGGGATTCTCAGCAAACGTGCTCAAGATCAACACGTCACATCATGGAAAATAAAATAAACCATCCAGGGGGAAGTGTCAAGTGTAATTGGGTTAATCAGCCAGTGACGCTGCATATTTAATGTGTTTTAATTTGAAAATAAACAATGTGTACGGCTGTAGTTTAAACACTCGCTGGTGTTCTGTTGAAGTGTTCAGGTTAACGATTTCATAGCAGTGTTCTCACTTGTCCCACAGCTCACAACCTGACTTTTAACCTTTAAAAAAAAAAAAAAGTAAGGGTCTCTTTTCCCTCCCCCTCCTTAAAAGTGTCATGCGCAGGGGGAGGAGCTCCATTATCATGTTGTATGTATGCAAGTTAGTGTTTTTCTGCCTTGATTAGATTAATGATGACATGCTGGCAGTTTGGGGGAAAACGAGTGTGAACTCTGTTTAAGAAGAACAGGAAGTGCTGTAGCATTTCTCACTAACCTGTTGTTGTCCAGGCGGCGGGGCAGCCGTATGAGCAGTACGCCAAGATGATCTTCATGGAGCTGAATGATGCCTGGTCCGAGTTCGAGAACCAAGGATCTAAAGCGCTGTTCTGAGAGACGGTACTGCACACGCACACGTCCCTCTCAGGAACTGGAGGGAGAGAGACTTCAGAATAAACACGCGTCTCTGTAAACCCAACATGCCTTTAAACAGCGAGACAGACAGTAGAGTGGACCTGTCTGTCTCTCAGTGAAAGGACAGACAGTTGGAGGAGGAAATTCTCACCTGCGCTCGTGTGTGTGTGTGTGTGTGTGTTTTGGTTGGTTGTATGACTAAGGCAACAAAAGTGAAAGGAGTGTCACTTATTGATTTCCCCGCCCCTTTGTCATCTCTTTCTGGTATTTGTTACTTATCACCAATCGTGTGTGTTCAGGTGTGTGGGTTGAATGGCCTCTGTGTTTATGAACAGCTCGTAAGTCTTATTTATTGTTCATGAGGCTGCATACAAGCTGCTGATGTCACACCTGAAGAAGTGTGTGTGTGTGTGTGTGTGGCTAAAATCATTCCAAAGCATCTACAGATGTGAATGTGCTTTATATAAAAGTTCTTATCAGCTGGAATGTACCATGACTTCCCTCCTTGTCTATACTTTCATTTCATTTCCCTCATTGTAAAGGGATGCACTGAATCAAGGTCTGAGGAAGGGAAAAAAAAAATCAGTGGATTAAATTAAAGGACCCCATTCTGATCTGCTCCATTGTGTTTAATTCACTAACGGTCATTTAATACTCAATTACCAGCAAACTGTCCTTAAAGCAACACACGGAGCTACTTCAGAGCTCTGATCCTGAGGCGTCCCTCACTTTCTTTTCTCCCTAAAAATGACCAAATGTAAAATATTAATCTGTACATCGAGTGTGAATGAGAGAGAAAATTGACCTTTTTTTTTTCCATAAATCATTATTTAACCGGTTTATAAAAGAGGACTGATTCTAGCTCATGGCTTAAAATATTTTGGATGAAACTAAAAAACCTGAAGGACTTGTGCAGTATTTGTGGTGTTGGAGATGCTGATCATGATCCTGTGTATGCTGAGGAATAAAGAGTGATGAATGGTGCGTTAGATCATTTCCAGCTGCCAGAGACCCGGCACACTAACCAGCAGCGTGGAGACCGAATCAGCTCTACAAACCATCACCATCCTCACACTGCGGAGAGGTTCCCAGTAGGGGCTGGACTTCATGTTTAACAGTTAAGCCCCGCTTTTCCAAACAGTGTGTTCCAGAATGTCAGTGTGTTTTAGAAAAAAAAATTTCCCCTCGGGGGGAGTTTTACAGACATCTGTAGAATCAGAACCTTTATCTGCCCAGCTCGTCGACATCCTCACGCTGGAAATGAAGGAATCAATGCATGTTAACGCACTTGTCTGTATTTACAACCTCTCAGATCATTTGATGAAGCTTTTTAATGATAACACTATAAACCATGATTTAAGGGGAAATCTAACATTAAAAGTTTATCGGAGCACAGCTGCTGGTTAGTGTGTGTGTATTCAGAAGCAGTGATCATGTGGAGAAGGGGGAAAAAAACGACCAAGTGGTGTTGTGTGATCACATATCTACAGCGTGGACGCAGCGCTGGTTGGAAGCCTGTGGTGGTAAAAAACATCTTCATATATAAAAAAGGGAAATTTAAGGTTGTGATTAAAGTGAATATGATGATTGCTCTCAGTGTTCTTGTTCGTTATTTTTCCATCATCTGCGTAAAATAATGCTCTATTTTGGTAAAAACATACCTCTTTATATTTTAGGTTTTTTGTTTTTTTCCCCCAGAGCCTTATCTCTTATTTTCTTAAATCAGTTTTACTAAAGACTGATCTGCCTGTTCTTCTTCTTTTGGATTGTATGAAAAATAAACCAGAGTCACCATGCAGATAAGCCTGAAGTGTTTTTACTGACGACGCAGCTATGTTTCACCTGTTAGTGGTGTTTAATCCATCATTAATCTCGTTCCTCTGATCTTAACTCATCAATGCTTTACAGTTTTAAGTGTAGAAGGAAGGAAGAGTGTTGCACTGTTAGAGGAAAATAATCAACGATGGGGTGGTGTAATGAGCCTCAAGTCGATTATTTTACAAGAACAAGTGTTTTATTACAGCGATTTGCCAGTGATGACATTTTTGAATCAGGGCTGCGATCCACAGAAGAATAAAGTCTGTGTTCATCAACATGAGAGCGCACATGTGGTCTCAAGTTTTTCCTGCCACTTGTTCATTAAGGATCTAAATCTACATCCGGATTTGTCACACTGTCTGTTGTTAAAAGTGCCATAAATAAGAGTGATCTCTGACCTGTAGTGACGTGACGTGACGTGATCTCCTGCAGGTGTCCCAGTCCTCCGCTCCACACAGATCCAGACCACTGGTACCTTCTGTAGAGATGATCATCCTCCACACACAAAGACCATGTTTATAATCTGAGAAATCCAAGTTCAGCCTCGAAACTTGATCATCACACACACGTATGTCACAGTGGCGAACTGTTACTATTAGAGCTGGGACTTGAGCTCAGCCAAAACTTAGCCAGACACCAAAACAACAACAGGGTAAAGGATTTTGTAAGGGATTAGCGTCAGGTTGTGCCGTTGTGTGTAGCTGATGATGTTGATTTTAAAAGTAACTCAGTAAATTCCACAGGGAAATGAATCCTTAAGTCTGAGTGAAAAATAC
>JAPEKL010000017.1:1252943-1263737 GCA_028877455.1 Bagre pinnimaculatus
CTCTTCCTTGGCATAAACCCATACTGCTGTTCACAGATTGCTACCTCTCTTCTCAATCTCGCCTCCAATACCCTTTCCCATAGCTTCATGGTGTGTCATCAATTTTATTCCTCTGTAATTACTGCAGCTCTGCACATCTTGTAAACTAATACCAAAATCACAACACTGTTTAATGTCTTTAAACTGAACTATATTTATGTTTGTCCATTTGTGTGTTCAAACTCTGTGCATCAGAGCAGTTGACGTCATAGAAGCTATGCTCGTGCATTTAAAAAAAATTAAATAAAAATAGCAAGAAGTGTGTAGTCTCATGTAATGGAGTACATTTTTTTTAAATCATCAGTGTATTTGAGTAAGAATGAAAAGTAGTATGCATTAAAACTACTGCAAGTACAATTTATTGTTAAAAAAAAAGTTACTTGAACATGTAACTTGTGATGTGACATATTCATTATATTTTCTATATTTAGTTATTTTGTAAAATGTACAATTCAATACATTAAACAGGAATAACCTTCGAATGTTGCAATATATCCACAGCCTCCTGAAATCCGGGGCAGCCTTGTGAGAAGCACAATGTCAAAGGCAGTCCCACCTGAGATTGAACTTTTGATCCGTGTAATACTGTGTCTGAAAGTCACACACATTAAAAAAAAAAAAAAAACAGAAAAAAACCAGGGAGCTGTTAGATGGACTATTTAATAAATGTTATGCAATTACTGGGGTGTATTCACAGTTGGAAATGAGGGTTTTGGAGTACCATCAAGATGACCATCCTTAAAAGGTGCTATGTGTAAGAACTGACCACTAATTCATACTCCACACTCCAAACAAATAGGGGGCAGTATATCACCAGAAAATTGAGGCGTCCACCCATATCATAAGAACTAAGGAAATGCACAGTCCCTCCTGCTCCCTTAAAAGTGTACCACCAAAAACCTATTGTTTTTAGTTGATCCACTACCAGGTTCATCCATTCTAACTTTACAGTCACCAGTTATTAAACAGCAAAAAAAAAGTACAAACTAACAGCAGGACAAGAATATGCAAAATTCAACCAAAATGCTGAAACTCTGAGAGCTGGTCAAGAGAACACTGCTGTCTTATAATCTTCACATGTGACATCAGCATACCGTATAGTTTATGTTCTAGCTTACTTAGTTCAGTTTTTAGCAAGAAAACAGCCACAGGGTCTCATGCATCAGTAGTGCATGAGACCACTACACTTTGCAATACGGCAGATATGTAACCGAACCGAACTGATGCAGATTGCCTCCAAATTCTCGGTGGAATTGCTCACAAAATCTTAATTGCAGTGAGGTGCAACACTTATCATATGAAACATCACAATCTGACCTTTCCAGTGATGCTAGTTACATGTCTATGCAATGAAGTTCTGGTGAGAAAAATAATTTTGAATTTTCATCAAATTTAATCAGAGTTACAATCTGTATACAGTTCTGCGTCCATTTCCACACTCATTACTCTTGTGTGAATTCCTCATGAACTCGTCACTGCATAGCTATCAAACACATATCACAAAAAAGAGCAAAACCTCAGCTTTGTAAAGATGCTAGTCACATTTGTATAGTATTTGTACATACTGAAGTAATCATATCAGGAATTCAGATCAAACTTTTGCAAAGTAATATCTTTATTACTAATTTCATCACCCATTTTCACTCTCCTACGGTAAGTCTCTGTTAAATAACTCAGGAAGTCCCGATCACTTCACAATGTACCATAGAAAAATCAACAGCAGAACTTGCACTTTCTGATGTTACTAGGTGTTTCTCGACATAACGCATTTTCAAGTTATCTGGTTTTGAATCCATAATAAATAAAACAATGACATTTATTTCCAGTAGGTTCCCTTTAGTTTATCCAAACAGCATTGCTTGGCATTTGTTGTTCAATTTCTCCCAATAGAGTTGCTTTTCTTTCTCTTTTCCATTCTCCAAAAATTCAACATATCTGACACATGCTAACCGCAAATCAAGCATAGTGTAGTTCTGGCAGGCCACAAAGTCAAGCTCAGCCCTCAATCCCAGCTACATCAGCTGATCTTGAGCCAGCCCACATCAGCTGTCAGCTCAGTCCAGTTCTGATGCTCACATGCTTATTGTAGGCGCTTTTCTTGGCGGACAGGAGTCATCCTGAGCGCTCTGACTAGTCTACAGTTCCTCAGTCCATACAAAGAAAGCTGTGATGTGATGTGCATTCTAACACCTTTCTATCATAGCCAGTATTAACTTTTTCAGCAATTTGTGCTACAGGTGCTCTTCTCTGGTTCGCTGATTGTCGTTCCTTGGGCCACTTTCTGATAGGTAATAATCACTGCATACCAGGAACACCCCCATGACCCACAATTTTGGAGACGTGTTGACCCAGTCATCTAACCACTGCAATTTGGCCCTTGTCAAAGATACTAAGATCCTTACACTTGCCCATTTTTCTGCTTTGAACACCACAACTTCGAGGACTGACTGTTCACTTACTGCCTAACATATCCCACCCTTTAATAGGTATCATTGTAACAGTATAATCATTATTGTTCACTTCATATTTCAGTGATATCGTTCACTGTTTCCAATCTCGCAAGGCAGCCATCCTCCATTAAAGGACTTGTTGCAGGAATTGAGTTTCATCTGCATTTTTGGATCCATCCACCTTCAGTCTACTTGAAAACCCATCTGTTCATCTCCTGGCAAATGGCCTTAAGAGAGAGAAACCACAGGCAATGGTATACGTCTCCCTTTGACTTTTCCACTTTTGCATAAATTAAATCACACAATTAAGGGGTGGGTGCTTTGGTCTTACCTTCTAATAGAAACAGTCTTTGCTGTTGCTCTCCCTGCTTTAACCTTTCCATGCAGGCACATGGTGAGAGAGAGGTGTGCTCTCCCTGCCTCAAGGCTTTCCACGTAGGCATGTGGAAGGGCAGGGAGGTGTGCTCTCCCTGCCCCAGGCTTTCCACGTAGGCACGTGGAAGGGCAGGGGAAGTGTGCTCTCCCTGTCTCAAGGCTTTCCACGTAGGCACGTGGAAGGGCAGGAAGGTGTGCTTTCCCTGCCCCAAGGCTTTCCATGTAGGCACACGGAAGGCCAGGGAGGTCCCAGAACAGGGCCACCCACCAAATACAACTTCTTGTAAACATTGCAAATGTAAATAAAGTTCCTTTGTTGAAAGTGGTCTTGATAGAAATCCCTGTTTTGGTGCCTGGATTCCAGGTGTTTCTCCGAATTGCATCAATAACTCTTTTCCTTAACTTTCTTTAGTTTGTAAAGAGAGAGCTCCGATTTCTCACTGAGTCTATTTGTACAGTCAAGTGCAAAGTAGCTCTTTCCCAGTTTAGACTTTTTTTGTGTGTGTATTTATGGCTAAAAGCTAAGTTTGCTACGCGGTGGGTCTAACAGCACAGTGATGTCATGTGACTTCTTCATCCTCTCATTTTGGGCTGAGGGCAGACTGGACACTACAGTAACTCACTATAGCCTCTTGAAGTACAAAGTGGTATTACAAGACAGAGTGTGTCTTGTCTCAGGGCTAGCTGGTTAGCATGCTAACTTCAGAAGATATCTCTGCAACACCATACATAGTAGGGTGGAGCTTAAATGACAAATTGTTTTTCATTCATTTTATTTGGTCTTACCCCCTGAACATGTTCCATTTGTATTAAAAACCATGTCGACAAAGTTTGTGCATTATATCTTAAATTTTAATAGTAGCTCAATCAATTAGAAGATTACAAAAGGAACACATTTTATGCAAATTTGCAATAAAATCAAATTCATCAAAGCTGTTATTTCATCACATTCTTTTGATAATTTTGGTTAATTTTTTTGAATGTTTTAAACCTAAATTCTTACACATAGCACCTTTAAATACAAGCACTCTAATAATAGATTAGTATATATTGCTAGATGAATAGTCCTAGTTGTAATTATTATAATCACTGCAAATTTAGTTAAATTTAACAATATGTCTTCCACATAAAATGGCACTTGATCCAGCACATCCTATTATTTTGTGTGTAATTTTTATATCGGTGGCTAACAGGTAATTGTGCACATAAACTGTGTGCGGGATGGAAGTGATTTTATCATGCTTTTAATCTGCTATTTTCATTGAATTATTAAGTTAATAAATAATGCAATGTCTTGCAAATTCTTTACAGTCAGCGACTGCCTTCATTCATTGTCTTCAGTTCCTGCATGTTTCTGGAGCATTTTGCCTTTAATTTGGCTTTCTTTTTTTCTTAAATGGCAATTTTAAGATGGTTCCAACTCTGCTGATAAACAAGTTAAATACTTGTTCTTCATATCTCAGCGAACTGAAATATTGGTGAAACCCATGCAATTGCTTTACAGTTTCAATCAAAACACCACATATGTATGGTTATACATTCATAATTGCTTTCTCTTTTTACCTCACACAGAAGAGAAGTCGCTGACTTTGTTTTGGATCATCAAAGTAAGACTGCAGTAGCAGGAGTTTGCGTGCTCCTGCACCAGTGCCAAGAAATTCACTAGAAGAAACAATCACCTCATCACTTTTGTCACAACCTTGGCAAGCACCAATAAGTCCACATTTTATCTTTTGAATTTGTTTGTGGAAAACGGTTGTTTATTAGAAAACATCTTTCATATGCCGGTAAAATCGTTACCTCACTGTTTGAGAAAATGACTGCTCTGTGTAAAATTCATTCAGTAGGAAGAGACGGGAATCGCTCTCTGTAATGCCAAGCTCCTTATTGATTTTCTCCACATCTCTTTTATTGAGCAGTCGAGAATATGTGGAGACCTGTTTTAAATAAATAATAATAATAAACACTCAAAATGGATTATTATATAATATTATATAAAGTAAAACATGTCGTGACAAATGTATATGTAAAGTGTACCTCAAGACAAATTCCATCAGTTTCAGCCTCTGTGTATTTTTTTAAAGCCTCTGTTAGGTTGCCATGTGGTTGCTTTTCAAAATACACCTCTAGCAACTTCTCAGAATTTTCCTTCATGTATTCTGTTGCTCTCAAAACTGAATCTGGAGTTGCACACTGAAGAAGCATTTCCTGGGCCATTTCAAGAACTTCCTTTTTCTTATCATGATCCAGTTCACGGCCCATGATTTGTGGACAGCACTGGAGAAGTACAGAAGCACATGTATCTTCTGTGTAGCCAACTATGGTGTCGTGTTTTTTCTTGGTGGTGATGAGCTGGTCACTTTCACTTGAATCCTGTGTCACGAATAAGTCTAGCCAATCTTCCAATTCAGTCTGCATCTGTTGAGCATGGCATGGAAGAATATTTCTAATCTCCAAGCAGTGTTTTTCCAGTCGATTTAGCAGCGGTGTAGGGAACTGCTCATACACTGTGCTTTTCTCTTCAATGACAATTAGTCGAAATTCTTCTTTGACTCTGCATTTAACTCTATGAGATCCTAGCCCGAGGTCAACATAGTAACTCCCACCTAATTTTACATAGCATTGATTCAGAGCATCATAGAGACTCTCATAAAGGCTCTGAATATTGAGCAGGACAACTGATCTTCCTGTCTCCATGCACGTTTTTACTCTGTTTACGGTACGGCAAACCTGAGAATATTCTTCATCATGTGGGAATCCTGATCCAAAGATGATTTCAGTGTTGCTTTCATCAATGATATTCTGGGATTTCAAAATTTGAAGAGCAGTGTGATTGATTGTTGGCAGTAGAAGGTATCTAGAAGTAAACCCTGAAGTCCCTCTGTCCAGGTTTTCTCTGAGCAGTGAGACAATATCACAGTCCTTTGTTTTCTGTTTATAAATATCACAGAATATTTCCAGAACATTTAGAGAATCCAAACCATCAAAATTCCTTTGCACAGCTCTAGTTAGATCTTCATCTGATGGCCTGTCATTTGCTTCTCTGGCATAGGACATAATCAACTTTACAAGACTATAAAAATCCCTGAGTCCAAAGAATTCACTTTTCTGTTCTTTAAGCACTCTTAAGTAGAAGTCAGTAAGCTTGGGAATCAAACTATTAATCTCTTTCTTGATTGGTTCCTCAACATTTGAACAAATTTCACAAGCTGTGTTTTTCAGTTCCTTTATCACAGGAGATGTTCTCAGAACCAAAATGCCACGGTTCATCTTTGCTGGATCCAATGACCAGTTGGAAATTCCAATAAATCCAACTTTCTTGAACTCATCAGGACTTTCATCATCAACACATCCATACTCCAGTAGTGGGTGTAATGTTTTCAGTGGCATTTTTGGGGAGTCTTCGGCTAATCCAATTTCATCAAGGACCACAACAGCAACATATTCATCCAAATTTTTGTCTTTCTGGAACTGTGCACATTGCCTGAATATTGAGATGATCCCATCAGGAGATGAGTGTGGGCTGCACTGGAATGAGGCCAGCTGTGCCTGCTTGTATCCCTTAAAAAGTTTCTTTGGGGAAGCCTTACCCTGCATTGCGTGAGCAGCAATTGTCTTGGACAAAGATTTTGAACTTCCGGGTTTTCCAACCAGGAACAATGGGATTCTTAAGTTCATACATACAACCATCATGAATACATTTTCCTTTAGAGCTTTATTCTTTGCCACTGAAGCTGGGCAGTCAACATTTGAGATGAATACTTCTTTGCAAAGCTCAATCTCTGTTTCAATGTCACTGCAGGACATAGAGAAAGCTTCTGAAACTTGTTTTAAGTATTCCTCCCGATTCTCCAGTGATGCCAAGTAGCAGACTCCAATTGCAAGAATAAGAGACTGAACCAGATCATCAATGCTTCCTTTTTTCTTTCTTTTTTTATCAATTTCCTGAAATAATTCTTTCTTTTGTTGATAAAACCACATGACTGTTTTCATGCATCGTTCTATGTCTCTGAGGCTGACCATCCGGCATTCATCAGTTAATTCTGCCATATGCTTCTGAGAGGCAGAGATCACCTTTGTAAATAACGGCTGATGTTCCTTAGCATTGGGAAGTTTTTCTTTGTGAAAGAATGTCTTGACCATCTGTGTGATATAGAGCTCCTGTGTATGCTCATTTAACTTTCCAAAGTCCCACACCAGAGGAGTAAGACTTGGTGGTAATGGCTGAACTCTGTAGACCAGCTGCCTCATTGGTATCTGCCCAAGTTTCTCCTCCGTATTCTCACTTCTGACTCTGTATCCCAATCCAGCTCGTTCCAGTTGATCTATGGCCTCCTTTGAGTGTTTCCTGTAGGGATTACATGCTGCAATGATCTTAAGGGAAGGTGCGTTGATCTGTTCTCCATTGACAGATTTGTCACAGATCACCTCCTTGATTGCATTAACAGCCTCTGTTGTATTAGCTTCATCAAAAAACAGCACAGTATCCAAATGATGGACTTCATTCTCTTTTGAAATATCAATTGCCTTTCTCACTTTCTTGTAAATGACCTCTGATGACGTGCCTCCATGCACCCGCACCACAATCAGGTTTTGTGTCTGCTTCCCTGATCTCAGCAGGTCACACATAAACTGGACTAGTCGGGTCTTTCCACATCCTGTTTCTCCCATGATGATAACAGGAATGTCCGACTCAAATCGAAGGTGAATCGCAAGGATTTTCATCACATTATCTAATGTCAGTTGATATGTATCATCTGGATCCTTCACAATATTCACTCCAAGCACTCTGCCGATAATATTAAGCTGCTCATCACGAGACATTTGTTCAAAGTCAATGTTAAATGGCACTTTCTGAGCCTTTAATTGGTTAAAAAGTCTCTTATCGATAATTTTCTTTTCCACTACCATCTTAGTCCGAGAATCAACTGCATTTAAATTCTGAATGTGGAATCCCAAAAATGTCATAGACTCATTATCTGCATTGAATAAAATGTAAGGATGCGCCTGTTGTTCCCATCGTCTTCGGAGCTGAAATTCTCGAAGAGTTGTGTTTTCTGCTGCTGCTTCTTCTGATTTCTCGTTACTGTCATCTGATGTCTTTAGGGATCTCATGGAAAAATCCTTGGACATTGTCATCATGAATTTCACAACAAATTTTTTAAAGCCTGTCAGGTCTTCTTTTAAGGCAGCGCTACAAAAAATAGATTTTTCACATTTCTTCAACTGGCTGTTTAGAAAGTGTATGAAATTCCTCAATTCTCCCCAAGATGCGTTTTTAATGTCAAAGAACTGCAAAATACACTCCAGCCACTCCTTTGGTGAATCTTCAACAGATCTGGGATTAAAAGAGAAGCTCTCAAGTTGATCTTGTTTTTGTCTGTAGATTTTAAAGTACTGGTAAGTGCGCTGAAAGGCTTCACTGCGAAACTCTGAATCATCCATTAGCTGGTAGTTTTTATCGTATGATTCCTTCTCCTTTAGATGTATCAGGGTGTCCTCAGGTGAAAGACACTTAACACTTGGCAACATTTCTAAAAATGCATCTTCTACTTGAGATGATATCTGAGAGTAAAAAAGAGATACAAATAAAATTTTCATGAAACATTGAGAAGCCAACCATATCATATAAAACCAGGTCAGAAATGTGATACAACTTTAATACATCTGATTTTAGCCCCACCCAAGTCAATTCTTGCTTTTTTCACTCCTGAGTGGTGCAACAGAAAAGCATTCACCCTATCATCCACAGAGTGCAAGTTCAAATCCTGATGATGCCATGGCCAGGAGCTAAAGAGAACAAAATTGGGAGTGCTCTCAGGGAGAGAGGATGAGATTCTCTCTCTCCCTTGTTAATTACAGCCAATCATGTGTGTTTGTGAACTCATGTTCTTGCAGTGGAGCTTTTGTGGCTGGGGACTGCAGTTGACTTGCTGACTTTAGGGCTGCGGTTGTCGTGAACGGTTTTGCGCTCGGGTTTCCGTCGGTGGGGGGTTTATAGCGTCAACGAAACTGACTTTATGTTAGGACTGTTAATGTTATGGTCATGTTGTCTGTTGTTGCCCAAGTGAGGATGGGTTCCCTTTTGAGTTTGGTTCCTCTCGAGGTTTCTTCCTCATGTCGTCTGAGGGAGTTTTTCCTTGCCACTGTCGTCACAGGCTTGCTCATTGGGGATAGATTAGGGATAAAATTAGCTCATATTTTAAGTTGTTCAAATTCTGTAAAGCTGCTTTGCGACAATGTTTATTGTTTAAAGCACTATACAAATAAACTTGACTTGACATGACGTGTGTGGAGATGGGCTTTCCTTTGAGTGTGTTACGATGCTCCTGACAGTACATGAGCAGCAGTTCCAAAATACACAGTTAGCTGGGGTCACATAGGACAAAGCAGGTGAAAGCCTTTTGCCCTCCCTGGTCAGTAGCTATTATGTGATGGGGAGACCTGTCAGGTGGGTGGGAATTAGGGAGGGATACTTGGGACTAAATTAGGGAGAAAATCGGGGGGGGGGGGGGAATCATGTGAATACTACATGTATTCATTATTTCACATTGTATTCTGCTCAAACCAAGCTAAAAGCCAAGTAGTGGAGGTGAATAAATGACAGAACAAAGAAATATAGCTGATGTTTAAAAACTCTTGCTAGAGAAGCAAAGTTTCTAGTGGATTAAGGTAAGCTGGTGCATGCGCTGGTGTGTGTGTGTGTGTGTGTGTGTGTGTCTCATAAAATAAAAATAAATAATGATAAAGCAGAATCCAGTTTTATTATGAAACCAGTAATTTCTGGAATTTCAATTCACAACATCGCTACCATTTTATATGAACAAAATAATTAAATACCTCTGAGCTGTGCCGGTCACATTCTCTGTGCTTTCTTTTTGTATATTCCACCAAGTAAATGTGGGAGTCATTGCATCTCCATATGATACCATCAGGACTCTGGAAACATCTCAGTACAAACAGGTGTAGCAGAAATGTGTACAATCCTTTTGTCACCTGAACAAATAATTTATGCAAATTAGTGCTGGAAGAGTGTGATATACACTATGATAGAGTTTTATTTACATCATGCTAGTTGTGGAGAATCAATCTGAGCCTTTAGTAGTGCATCACTGCAAAGCAGCATATAGAATGTCACAACAAGTCAGGACATAAACTCCTAGCTGTCATGTTTACATCAGAATTGGCATCAAACTCCATATCCCAGAATGCGCCATGAACTACAAACAGGGACTCCTTTGACTACAACACCCACAAACCACGTTCAATGTCATGCTCACAGTCACCAGATTACTGATCACACACACATGGACACAATCACCACCTCACCTACATAAGCACACTTGACACACACTCACTGCAAAGTATCCACTCAACTTTGTTTTCACAACTGCTGTACCAAGCCGTTATTCTGACTGCTGTTTATGGTTTTTGGATTCTGCTTTGTTTAGCTTGATTGATTTTGTCTTGACCTCTGGTATCCTGTTTGTTCATCATTTGAACTCGCCTGTCTCTCAAACTTGATTACATCTGGTGTTTTGAATTTGGTTTTGTTTTCCAGTCCTCTCTCTGTTGCTCCCTTTCCCTGGAGTTTGGTTGCTTTTGTTTTTTGACCCTAGGGTGCTTTCTGGATATAGTCTTTGAAGAAATATGACCCTCTAAATTTTCATCACCTATATTGTTTTCGTACATTAGCAGAGCTCCATACTTAAGAGAATATTGTAATGTATTGACCTGATTTTCGATGGTTTTTGACTGTATGACATCCATCTTCTCCTTCTTCTCCGTGCTTCCACGGAAGGCGGTCGCATTTTTCTGCTCTCCCTCTCCCTCCTTTTTTTCCCTGCTTGTGCTTTTTTGTCTCGTCTTGTCTGTCTTTGAAGAGACTCTCTCCGCATTGCTTTCTAAACTTAAAAAAGCATGGAATTGA
>JAPEKL010000017.1:1333928-1345995 GCA_028877455.1 Bagre pinnimaculatus
TTTGTAAATTATTGCATTCCATTTTTATTTACAATTTGTACTTTGTCCCAACTTTTTTGGAATCGGGGTTGTATCTGCTGCCTGTCACTATTCATTTCCAGGGTGAAAAAAATAGTGTGGAGGTGGTGGTTAGCCCAAGCCTCAGCCATCCACTTATCCTGGGTACAGATTGGCCAGGTTTGAAACATTAATAAAACAGTTAGTATTGGATGGGTCCTGCAGTAGCATGTTAAGGGGGAATACTACGGCAACACTGGCTGGGGAGGTGGTTCCAGGGCTGTCTGCACCAGCTCCTGCATGAAAACATGCAAAGAGTGGGGAGGGCCCTGCCTCTCTTCTCTCTTTGGGAAAGAATTCCTGGTATTTCCCACTAGAGTAGACGTGAGACAAGACTCTGAGGCATGCCTTTGACCACGTGAAATTAATCAATGGCCAAAACCTCCAGCCTAATGTTGCACTTTCCTTCCCGTATTTTTCTATTATTAAGGATAGGTTATACTGAGTGATGCAGCACACTTAGAATAAAGAAAAATCGACACAGTTGGGGGTCCCAAAGAGCTGCAGGGAACTATTATTCCATGCAGCTCATCACAATCCGATGGCTGGTCATTTAGGGCAGAATAAGACACTAAATCATCTCATGGCCCACTTCTATTGGTCAGTGATTTGTGCCAATGTCTGCAGGTGGTGTGTGGCTTGTTGTGAATGCCAGCTGGTAAATCCAGCAGCCACACCAAAAGCACAATTGTGCCCATTACCATTAATTGAGATCCCCTTCGAAAGAATTGGCATGGATCTTGTCGGGCCATTAGATCAGTCTACATAAGGGTATTGCTTTGCATTAGCCATAGTGGATTATGTCAGGGCTAGTCGAACGATTTAATCAAATGTTTAAGAACATGATTCATAAGTTCATTGACAAGGACACTAGAAACTGGGATAAGTGGCTAGACCCTCTGTTGTTTGCAGTGCACGAGGTCTCTCAAGCCTTCACCAGGTTTTCCCCGTTTGAATTGCTGTATGGACGCAAACCCCATGGCGTCTTCTCAAAGCAAAATAAATTCAGTATGTTCTTGACCGGAGAGCAAAACTCCACGCACTGAGTCATGTAACCCAGGAGAATTTGCTACAGGTGCAAGAATGTCAATCCGACCTGTACAACAGAGGGACACGACTAAGAGAATTTGCACTGGGAGATAAAGTGCTCATTTTACTACCCACATCAAGCTCAAAATTACTCGCCAAGTGGCAAGGGCATTTTCAGATCACATGGCAAATTGGGGAAGTTGAATATGAGGTCAAGCACACAGATAGGGGTGATGCATGTCAAATTTACCACTTCAATTTCCTGAAACCATGGAGAGAGGAGGTTTCTGTGGTTCTGGCAATGGTAGTTCCTGAGAGGGTGGAGCTGGGACCATAGGTAAGTCCAAAAGGTGCAGCCCAATTCACCCCGGTCCCCTGTGGAGATCACCTCTCACTGTCCCAGAGGGCACAGGTTATCAGGTTGCAAGAGGAATTCTGCGATGTGTTTTCGCCTCTCCCTGGTCACACTAACCTTGTAAACCACCACGTAAAGACTCCCCTTGGGATGGTGGTGCACAGCCACCTGTATCAGCTCCCCAAGCACAAGAAAAATGTGGTTCAGGATGAACTCAAGGCGATACCTGACATGGGGGTAATTGAGGAGTTGCACAGCGACTGGAGCAGCCCGGTGGTTTTAGTTCCCAAGACCAAACAATCCCAATCTTATCTGCTTTCGGCTCCCTCAGACAGCACTGGCCTTGGCCAAGGCCGTTGCTGGGACAACAACTCCCCCTGAAGGTCACTGCTGTGAGACTCTCTCGTATTCCTTCCCCCACTTCCCAGCCGCCGCTTTTACCCCCAGTATAACAAGTGGGTAAGCGCCGTCTTCGGCTGCAGGACCAGACTGCTTGTTTGCGCTGGGTTACCTATACCTCTGCCCCTCCCCCCTTACTCCCTCCCATGATCGCCCCCTCCCTCACCCCCTTTCCCCTCAAGTCCTGAGTTTTAATGTTGTAAAGTGTACTGTGTTATTTTTGTGCTTATGTGCTGAGGTATTTTTTTAATTTTCCCACACTGTACTCCCCACAGGAGAATAGTGTGGGGGTTGCTTTTTTCTCCTCCCCTCATGTTACTCTGTATTTTTCATCCCTGTCTTCCTGTCCTGTCTACTCCCCCTGAGTCAATTGTATGTATGTGTATATGTACAGACGGGTTGATGGCTAATTTCGCTGGTACTTGTGACTGACAATAAAGGGTTCATTCATTCATCATCATCAATAGGACAGTCTGGTTCTGTGTGGACTATAGAAGAGCCAACATGGTGTCTAATTTTGATGCATATCCGATGCCTTGCATTGATGAACTGCACAATCGGTTAGGCATAGTAGTAGTATGACATATCACTTAGTGTGATGTAGCCGCTTTCACAGCTGCCCTGAATTGTTTCCTGTCTATTGCCAGATGGGTTGCCTCCCCTACAGGCATGTTCAACCACTCTTTTATGTCTTGATGTCATCGTCGCCTGGGTCTACCCTGCCTCCTAGTGGCTTCCATTCTACCCTCAAGAATAACATGCTGTATGTTTGAGTGTCTCTTTAGATGTCCAAAGTACTTCATCTTTAGCGTTTTTAAAAAATTTACTAACCAATGTTCTGATATTTCAATTATTCTAATACTGATGTGTTTGTTCTTTTCACTGTCCAAGGGATTTTGGTATCTTTCTGTAGCATTTCAACTCACAGGCACTGATTTTCTTCTCCACTTCTTTCGTGATGGTCCACATTTCACATGCATAAGTTGCAATAGGAAAAATACAGGTTCTGAGGATGTGTAGTTTGGTGTATTTATTACAATTCTTCCAGACATGCTTAATTTTGTTTAATTTTGCTGTTGCTTGAGCAAACCTTTCCCCCACTTCCTTGCTAGTATCGCCATTAGCTATTATTAGAGTTCCTAAGTATTGGTACGATTGGACCCTCTCCAATACTTCCCCACTGACTATAACATTAGGTAGTATTGTCTCCTTGTCAATTGTCATAAGCTTTGTCTTCTTTGCCTTTAAAAAGAGTCCCATTGATTCACTCTTCTCTTTAACAGCTGTAATATTATTCTGCAGACCAAATACTGTTGTGGATAAAAGTACTGCATTATCAGCATATCTAAGCTCTGTAAACTCCACTCCACTTAATTTAATCCCATCAAAAGGGGTTGTTTGATTACTAATCATGGCTTCCCTCAGAATTTCTTCTGTGGAGATATTAAACGAATATGGAGATAAAACAACCTTGTCACACACCCTTACAAATCGGAAACCAAGGAGATACTACACTCTCTGTCCTGACTGTTGCCCTACATAGAGAGACTTTATAAATTCAATAAGCTGTTTTGTAAAACTAAACTTGCTCATTGCCTTTCAAAAATCACCATGCTTAACACAATCAAAGGCCTTTGAGTAGTCTATGAAGCAACAGTTCATATCTGTTTTGAATTCTCTGCATTTTTCAGTGATGGTTCTCATATTCAAGGTATGGTCTCTTGTCCCTCTACCTTGTCAAAAACCTGCCTGAGTTTCACTTATTTCATGCTCCAATTTATTTTGCATCCTGGTCAAGATGATCTTTAGCATGATCTTACTGGCATGACTTATCAAGGAAATCATATGGTAGTTGGAATAATCCTGTAGATCCCCTTTTTTGGGAATGGGGATAAAGATTGGCCTTCTCCAATTCAGTGGCCACTGTTTGGTTCTCCAGATTTTTTGGCACAAAGTGTAAAAGATGTCCCCTCCCTCATCTCCACTCAATTTGACCATTTCTGCTGTTACTCTTTGACACATCCACATGTCTTGTTTGCTTTAAGCATTCTATTGGCTGCCTCAGCTTCTTCTCGCAGTGGTTCTAAACATTCCTCTTCTTTCTCAGTTTGCTCTATTTCATTTGCCTCATTTTGTTGGTCATCATCCACTTTATACATAGTTTCACAACATTCTTTCCATCTGTGAAGAATTTCTTATGCCTCGGTCAATGTTTTACCATTTTTGTCCTTTATGGCACTCATTTTTGGTCTGAAGTCTCTCAGAAGTTCATGAAGAGTGCTGTGCTTAAGGCTTGATTTCTTTGCATCTGCATCAATCTCAATCTTTTATTTCAATTACATATAAACATATAATAGACTACACGAGTCTGCAAATAGGGCATTGCTAATCAAGGCAGACTCACGTTTAGCATGAGTCTGCCTTGATGTTCAGCATCATCTATTTTTCTGCATCTTTTTTCAGTAAATATATTTTTGTCCCTCATGCACTGTAATTTTATTTTTCTAGACAACTCTTTATAAATTCCTCTTGTATTTTCTGATATTCCCTGCTGCTTTATCTTCCTTCTTTCTTCAATCAGATCAAATGTTTCATCCGTTAACCATACTTGCCTTTTCTTTTGCTTTCATGTCAAGTGAGACTGTGCTGCCTGAGTGAAGTTGTTGTTTATTTCCTCAGTTAGATCAACTGGATCTAGGTTCTCTGGCACTGCTGAAAGGATTTGAAAGCAGTTCTTAACTTCTACATTGAATTGAGAGTCATGAGACTCATTTGATATGTCAAAGCATAAGACTGGTGGTGACTTCTGCAGTTTCTTCAACCTTAGCTTCAGCTGAGCACACAAAAGCTCATGATCTAATCCACAATCAGCTCCTGGCAGTGTCTTAGCATTAATTACTGTTGTTTTCCATCCTCTCTGAATTAGAACATAGCCAATCTGTTTTTTTTTGCTACTCCTCCTGGAGATGTCCATGTGTACAGTCATCTTAGGTGTTGTTTAAAGACTGTGTTTATGGCCAGAAACTGATTTTCTATCAGAAAATCTAATAAACGTTTGGCCATTATATGTACCAAGCCCATATAGTCCTAAAAGCTCTGCTTCATCCTGGTTAGGCATAGCTCACTTTTATTTAATACTGGATTTAACAAAGGGATATTGGCTGAAACCCCTTGACCCCATTATCCTGTGAAAAAACAAAACAAAACAAAAAACCCCCCTGCCTTTTCTACTCCGTTTGGTTTACACCAATTTATCACCCTTCCATTTGGGTTGTTTGGGGCCCCAGCGACATTTCAGGGTCTCATAGACAGAATCCTCCATCTCCACAATCCATATGCCACTGCCTATTTAGACAACATTATTATTTATAATAATAACTGGTAGCTGTACTTACAGCATCTATGGACTGTCCTGAGATTGCTGAGGTGTGCTGGGCTCACAGCAAAGCTGAAGAA
This sequence comes from Bagre pinnimaculatus, assembly GCA_028877455.1. Classification (NCBI taxonomy): domain Eukaryota; kingdom Metazoa; phylum Chordata; class Actinopteri; order Siluriformes; family Ariidae; genus Bagre; species Bagre pinnimaculatus. The sequence goes on from JAPEKL010000017.1 coordinate 1,339,225, forward strand.
GTGTGCAACTGGATGGGTAGAAGTACAGTATCTGGGCTTCAACTTGGATCATGAGTTGGTGTATCCCCAAATTGATAAAACTGCAGTGACTGTGGCTTGCCAGAGACCTAAGACCAAAAAGGGGGTGAAGCAGTTTTTGGGGCTGGCTGGCTATTATAGAGAGCTTGTTCCTAATTTTTTGGACATCACCAGCCTGCTGACTGACTTCACTAAAAAGGGGGCACTAGATCCGGTCCAGTGGATGGAGCCATGCGAACAGGCTTTTGCACAGGTTAAAGCAGTTTTGTGTGGAGGTCTACTGTTGCATTTCACCTGAATTTTCTCTTCCTTTTTTTGCAGACCAATGCATTGGACAGAGGGCTGGGGGCAGTTTTGTCCCAGGTGGTGGAAGAGGGGAGTGCCCAATGCTGTATATTGGCCGCAAGCTCTCAATGTGAGAGTTTAAGTACAGCACCATTAAGAAGGAGTGTTTGGCCATCAAGTGGGCAGTCCTCACTCTACAGTACTACCTGATAGCATGCCCTTTCGCCCTCTGTTCTGACCATGCCCTGCTCCAGTGGCTCCACCGCATGAAGGATGCCAACATGTGGATCACTCATTGGTATCTAGCTCTTCAGCCCTTTAAATTCAGTAATTCACAGGCTGGGGGCACAGATGGTGGTGGCAGATTACCTCTACCACTGGGGGGTGTCACCTGCAGGCCGGATGGCTCCCTGGCCTGATTTGAGCAGTGGGGGTATGTGGCAGCAAGGGTGTGGTCAAGCGTTGGCTGTGAATGGTGAGGAGTCAGGTTGAACCAGCAGGTAACATGTGGCGAGTTACACCTGTGTCTAATTACTGTTTGTCTATTAATGTGTGTCTCTGGCTTGCAGATGCCCAGTAATGAGAGAGAGAGAGGGAGAGAGAGGACGCGTGGGCGAGCGAGCGAGAGAGCTGTGTTCTCCAACATGTGTTTGCATGTGCATGTGTGTGTTAGACTCACTGAAAAGTGAATATTAAAATAAAGCACACCTTGATCTGTCATGCTTATTCCCAGTTCCTTACTGCCCCAATTCAGAAAGGTATTACAATGCCATTCTGATTTACTCCCCTTCCCTAGATACTTATGTTCACCATGTCTATAACCACAAGTTCTAGAAAGACTGTGGCAGAAACAGCTGTTCATTAAAGGGGGGAAATGTGAATTCTATGTGCACAAAATTCCCTTCCTGTGATACATTATCAGTCCAAAAGGGGTAACCATGGACAAAAACAAAGTTTCAGCTGTGACTGAGTTGCTGATGCCAAAAACAGTGAAGGACCTGCAGAGACTTCTTGGTTTCAATAACTTCTACAGATGATTCTTCCAAGACTTTTCCTCTATTGCTCATCTGCTGACATCCCTCCTCAAAAAAAGGGTCATAACATGGAACAACACAGTTGAGGAGGCTCTCAACAAGTTCAAAAGTGCATTCACCTCTGCCAGATCCAGATCCTTCTAAACTTTTCAGAGTAGGAGTCAATGCCTCTGAAAGAGGAGTGAGAACCCTCTTATCACAGTGGTTTGGGGAAAAACCCAAGCTTCACTATATTGCCTTCTTTTCTAAAAAGTTATCACCACAGGAGTAAAACTATAATATTGGTAACAAAGAATTGTTAGCAGTAAAACTAGCACTAGAGGAATGGCATCACTGGCCTGAGGTAACCACACATTCATTCACCATTTTCACAGACGAGAACCTTGAGTGCCTCAAAAGAGCCAAACGCCTTAACCCTTACCAAGCCCGATGGGCTTTATTCTTTGCATACTTCCACTTCACACTCTCCTATTGGCCAGGATCCAAGAATGTCAAGGCAGAATACCTGAATCTACAATAAAAATGTTCTTCTCCAAGCAAATACACTAATCAAGTTGTCACTCAAATTATTGAAAAAACACTATCAGGAGAAATATGCCCAGAACACCACTCAGCAACCCAACTAACCACCTTTCAATCAATGCTTGGTCACCAACCCCTTCTGTTCTCCTGTAACATTAACCCCATGATTCACCAACAGTGGAAGAATGACATTATGAAGATGGGAGCACCAAACACAACCCAGTGGATGGTGCCAGACAAACAGGCTTTTACTCAGGTAAAAACTGCACTTTCTGGTGATACACTTTTACATTCTCCTTATTTCCAGTGAGTGGCCCTCACCCTCCAGGATGGGCCTTCACCTTCTGCCCTTTCCAGACAAAACAGGGTTTCACACATCTCAAACAGGTTTCAATAATCAAGTTCTCAGGTGCATTTTTGCAAACAAATTTACACATTTGAAATTACCATGATTAAATAACTTTGGTAAATAAAGAAGGCTTAGGTCTGTATACAGTACAGCTGTAAGAACAAGTTCTGTATATTTTGTATATATCAAAGGCATAATGAGAAATAGTAAGCATTTTTAAACCCAAGGGATATTAAACCATTTGGTGTTGTGGTGAGAACTTATCACATACTGTATATAGAAAATGTGCCGAACTTAAGCACATCCAAACTTCAGAACTTACCTAGTAAGTAACTGTTGGCAGGTTGTTTCTTTTCAATGATTCTTTTCAATAATTTGCATGATATTGACTTTTCCACCATTTCCTTAATCAGTTGGCCCAGGAGACCATGAGCTTTTTGTATTAGTTGTTCTGTCTGGGGACGTGTCATGCAGATTTTGTCCATCTGCTTTTGGGCTGCTTGGAGACATGCAAAGTTTATTACTTACTAGAATTTTGTTCTGAATAAAATTGTATCTTAAATTTTGCAAGTGCAGATGGTGTTTTCAAGTAAATTATATGAAGAGGAACTGTAGAATGGTAAAGTGCTAAGAACTTTTGGCTGTAGATCTGGCTAGCTTCTGCTTTATGTTAGCAAAGCTTGGGTAGGAGTTTTTGAATAGTAGGGAGAGAGCTGTTGAATAGTAGGAGACAGGGAGGTAGAGGAGTGGAAAGTTACAAATGGAAAGAAATTTAACAGGAATTTGTGGCAAGTTAACTGTGGAGAAGGTGAAGCTTTAGGCATGGTCCTTCTCCCAGACTTCACACCCATGTTGATACCATAGTTCAAAATACACAGAACTATGCTAGTTAAATTTTCACCCCTTTTAATCACCAGAGATGGTGCTTGAACACCTGGATACTTTCTTGTATGCAGGTGCGCACATGTTTTGACCTTTTGACTATACTATCAAGAACCATCAGTAAATGGCCAATTTTCCTTTTACATTTGCTTACCTGGTACACATGGCAGGCAATTCTGCATAACAACAAACCTGTCTTCTAATGTTGGTGTCTCAAATTGACTTCATATTATTTGCATACAGCATTTTAATTATACAATAAGGCCAAAATTTTTGGACTATCACACACAGTACTCTCCAAAAGCATTGGAACAGCAAGGAGTATTCTTTTTTTTTAATGCCCTGAAGATATTTGTGTTCGAGATCAAAAGATGAATATATTATATATATATATATCCTCAACTGCAATTATACCTTGGTAATAAGTCCAGCCCTTGCCCAGCATATATTGATGACCAGATAGCTGTGGGGTGACCATGTCATGGAACTCAAGGTTCCTTTCAGGTGCCTCAAGCATAAAGACCTGGTGATTGATTTTGCTATGTGCTACAAGGGTCAATCTATAGAACATTCTCTACCATGTCCAGTATACACCAGACGGTTTTATGTAAGCTACACAAAGGCTAAACCGTCATTAAACAGGCACAGTATTTGTCTCAGCAGAATGTTGACTAGAGGATGATCATCACCATGGATTAAAAACACAGTACTATCTTGATCACAATGGCGAAATCACTGAATCCAAAAGGAATGTTCATTCTGATGGACTTTACTAAGAAGCCTGCCATCTCAAAAGATCTGTGCTGCATCTTCTTGGGCATTGCCATGCAGGTTTTCCTATAGAAAAGATCAACATTATCTCCCAATAAAGCAAATGCAGTGAGAATTTCAGAACACCCTTTCGAGTCAGTTCCTCATAATCTACTGGTATTGCTGGGTTTTAGTCACGTGACTTTTCTTAGTGGTTTTACCTGAAGTGAAATAGCTGGTGGTCTAAACGGCTGCCATAGTGCAAACAACTAGCGATAACTTATCAGAGCATGCTTGTAATCTAGAAGCCACTGGTTGCTTTAGATATATTCAGGAGATTGCTATGTGCAATGGAATCGACCCCTACAGTCTGGGAAAGAAGGATTTGTCATACGATCTCAAAAACCACCCTTCAGTCCAGTTCTCCGACATTTTCAACTAGCTGCTGTTGCAGACATTCTTCTACACCGCAGAACAGATGAAAGCATGGAAGAGTGGGGAGGCTTACAACTTTTTTGTATGTGGCTGAGTAAAGGACCTCGGTATCAAGTCAATGCCGAATGAATCCTGTATTATTTTTGCCCGTGTAAGTATGTTTTTTTTTAAAGCTTTTCGTTCACGTATTTACAACGAAGCGCTGCCAGTTGAAATGTAAACAAACAACAGTTTGCTTGATTCTCACTTGTGTTGGTCCTTATCTCTCAGGTAAATCATTCACAAAGATCATCAGAAACCCCTTTAATGGATCTTAGTTAAACAAGATGGAGAAGTGACCACGGCCCATTGTAACTGTACGGCTGGGTAAGAATTTTGTCGCGATCTTCATGCATATGGACTTTGTGAGGAGTAAACAAAGAAACAGCTGGGGACTTTAGCACTACGTGACTAAAAAAAAGTACCGTAAAATAATGACACATTGCAAGAAAAGTACTTGGAAAACACTAAGGATGTAGCTGAGAGGGAAATACAAACCTTTCACCAAGTGATCACTGCAAACTCGAGAATGCTTTGACTCTGCTCCCTTCGATTTCAGTCAGAGGTTGAAAAGCCACCTTTCTCCATGTCTTTTTGTGAAATCCTGTGTTTGTTCACCCTTTTTTTATTAGTTCACTGGGAACCCTGAAGAAACTTATCAGTTTCACGGTTTCATCGATTCGAACAACCTAAGGCATTTTTCATGCGAGCAATGCACCTTCTCCGTACAAACGCTTTATCAACTGAGCTTTGGTAGACCACCAGCTAAAGTTTTGAATAACTAATGAGGCAGATGTGACGTCACATAAAACCCAGCAATAGACTATCCAGGTGTTGGTATATTGCCCCGAGTGGTTAGAAGGGGTGAAAAATGCAAGATTATTTATGTACCCTGTTCTATGAATATGTGCTACATAACACGTCAGCCAGCTGCTGCAATTAGTAATATTTATTTAGTCACTGCTTAAAAGCAGAGCTCCTGATGAGTGTATGAGCAAAAATTTGCAAGGGCACAAAATCAACATGAATAGAATAAGTATGCCCAAATTTCATTGTCTGGTAGTCAAGTGTTCATGAGATAGGTTGCCTTGCACTTATGATTGGGTTCACTACAATGGTACACGTTTGTCATTCGTACATACAGATGTTGTATGGTCACAAAAGCCATCAAAAATCAGGTCAATGCATTACCATATTTCCTTAAGTATGGAGCTTTGTTCCACATACTTTGCATGTGGGGAGCTCTGCTAATAATGTTTTAGATTTACTGAAACTGTTTACTTGAACTGTTAGCATTAAGTACTTGAATGCTATACACAGTTGTTCTATTTGTTTAGTATTTTTAAATGATGGAGTGGTTTCTGGATATCTGTTTCTGTTATGGTATCAAGTCATTTATCAGAAAATCATGCAAATCTCTTTTTTTACTGCCACTGAGTACCAAAGTCCTGGTATTGTGACATCACTAGCCGTAAATTATTCCTTAACTTGATATACCAAAAAAACACAAGTGACATAACTATCTGAATAAATCATATTTTAAAAGGGAAAAAAATCTTACGTATTGTCAAAAAAACGTCTCTCAGCTGTTCATCATACAGGAGATAAAGGCAGCTTTCAGTGTTCTCGTGTAGATCACATAGTTTGCTTTCAATAATGAAGCACAGCAGTGTTCCATGTTTAGGAGACTTTGATTTTGAGCGCAATAGATCCTTCTATTTCACAACACAATTAATAATTTACTTACTTAAATATATACATTATAAGAACAAAATTACAGTGCCTTGCAGAAGTATTCAGTCTACTTAATAGTCATCAAATTCAACTGGATTACAGAGGACACTTAGACAAATTGTAAATATAAAAACTAAAAAATTCTGCTTGCAGAAATATTCAACCACTTCAAACAAATACTTGATAGAACCACGTTTTGCTACAATAACAGCTTTAAATCTATTAGCTCTTTCCAACTTTGCACAATGTTTGGGAGTGATTTTCACCCATTCTTCCTGGCAGGTATGCTCTAGGTTCTTCAGATTTTTAGATTCTTAGATTCTTTAGATCTAGGTTGGATGATATTTGCTGCCTGCAATTTTCAAACAGTGCTACAGATTTTCATAGGGTTTCAGATCTGGACTTTGACTTGGCCGCTGTAAAACATTTACTTTTTTGAGTTTAAGCACACCTGCATTGCTCCAACCTTGTGTTTGGGACCATTGTCATGTTCAAAAGTGAAGTTTCTCCTAAACTTGTTGTTGTTGTTGTTTACAAGCCTGAAGCAGGCAGCATGGTGGTGTAGTGGTTAGCACTGTCGCCTCACAGCAAGAAGGTTCTGGGTTTGAGCCGGTGGGCCTTTCTGTGTGGAGTTTGCATGTTCTTCCCATGTCTGTGTGGGTTTCCTCTGGGTGCTCTGGTTTTCCCCACAGTCCAAAGACATGCAGGTTAGGCTAATTGATG
>JAPEKL010000017.1:1497836-1508463 GCA_028877455.1 Bagre pinnimaculatus
GGGGAGGGATCGGGAAATGACCCCGGGTCGGAACCGAACCCGGGTCCCCGGATTCACGGCATGGCGCCCCATCCACCCGAGCCACGACGCCCCCTAAAATTTTTACTTAATACATGACCCAGGACACGGGTTCAAGATAAACATTATAAAAGACAATTAACTAGTCCCTTTTTCCAATTGCATTTACTATTTGTCCATTACTAAAATCAAAGTTCTTCTCTAGTTTAATCGTCTTGGTGCCTCTTAGACATAACACTGCAGATCTTAATACACTGAATGACAATTTGACTCTCAACCAGTGCATTATTTCACCGTATTCAACCTGTTTCTTCTCACTTACTTTGGATGCCAACTCGGCAACGAAGCGCTCGGCTTCTGTCCTCCGTATGGCGTGAAGACTGGAGGACTAAAGGAACCATGCTCCACCTCTATCACACATCAAGTATAAAGACGCTTCTTCTCATTCTCATTGCTGCATCCAGTTTTTGGTTCAGATGACTCTTTTCATGCATTTTTGTTTCTGTATAACTTCATCTAATTCATTCTGAACGCTAAAGACGTCCCTTTATAAAGATACCGAAGTCCTGCCAAGCAGTCAGAAACACATTTATCAGTGGCCGCAGTTCCACATGTAATGAAGGAAGCGTTAAATAATTTGGTTCCCTGAAGAACCTCATGATTCTTTAGTCATTTATTTATGTTGGTGACACAGTAAACTAAATAACAGTCTTCTAAGGATCACTAAGATCCTTCAGAACGATTTTAGTTTCGATGCACCAAATGGTTAAAAACATACATCAATCAAGCAGTTCTCTAGAAAACAACAGCACTAAGTAAGGCCACACAGGAACTCATCACTGAACTGATTGTTCAGCAGAGGACAGAGACCTGACGGCACTTAGGACCAGGAGGAGGCTCGGGACGGGTTTCCTTTCTGTCCGTTACTCTGCATTGATCGTTGTGACGTAGCGGATCCGCCATCTGTAAACTCCCAAAGGGCTCAAAGTCAATTAACGCGCAGCTTCCCTGAGGATTCCAGCGGCCCGGGCCGGGCCGAGACCCGCGCAGCGTGGGCTTTAGTCTCCTTCATTACAGACAGACAAAGTTCTGTTTCACAAAAACAGGGTTTAACAAGCAAAGCACCATCTTCCAAACATACACACATATATCTCACACACACACACACACACACACACACACATTTATCACCCAGTATAGAGTTGTACAATAACCTGGAGCTCAGAATCACAACATCTGCAACATCTGCACTGGAAACTAGGTTTTAAACAGACTGCAAATTGGACTTTTTAAAAAAAAAAAATAAAATAAAATAAAACTGTACATGTTCAGCATTCAGATTGAGCTTAAATGCACAAGAGTAGATCTGTTCACAGCATTAATCACTAGAACAAGGTGAATAAAGGGAATAAAACCCATGCACGCACGCGCGATTATTGATTGATTGCTTTATTCCGAACAGTAAAGAGGATATAAAAAACAAAACTGCAATCAACAAAACATCGTCATAAACAAACAGAATAGCGTAGCCACAAGGCAGCAACATAATAATGTTCGGAAAGGATTCATAACTTCACTTTCCGCCATAATAAACTATATATACACAAAAGAAAACAAAAGCAACAAACAAAAAAGAAAACATACCAACATAGTGTAATATCGACCAAATCAAATCATATACTGTATACAGATACTTGTTATGCATATATACACACATACACACACACACAATATCATAATTATGCATATACACATACATTATTCACCAAATAAACTCATAAATAATAAACAGTGGTTATATTTTTCAGAATTGCTGGGGCTTTTTAGTTTTCTTGTTGAGACAGAAGTGTGTGTGTGTGTGTGTGTGGTCAGTGAAACGGGCTCGTGCTCTTCTGACTGCGCCCGCCACCTGCGCCCGTTTTCCCGCTGCAGCGCGCGCGCATTCCAGAGGCGCCCAGTGTGCGCATTTACAGCTGTTAAAGCCGCACACGGAGCACTCCCGGGCTCACAGCACCACCGACACCACACACAGCCTTCAGAGCACACAAACTCTCACAGGAGTCAGTGTGCTTTTATTATTATTATTATTATTATTTAATGTTGCCATGGATTAGCTGTACGACTGGATCTACACCAGAAGGATGAGCTGCAGAACTTCTACAGATGATGAATAGAGCTAAATACCAAACTCTTTTTTGTTTTTTTTAAAAGTGATTTTACAGGCGCGCCTCACTCCCAGCACTCTGAACGGGAAATGAAAGACAAACAAACAAACAAAAAGACTCGAGCGATAAGTAACCCGAGTGGTGCGGATTTAAAAAAAAAATCTGATTAAGCTGCGTTAAAGTTTCCTAATTAACACACAGAGAGGGGGAAAAAAAAGTGATAGAGCTTCAGCAGCTGCGCTTTTTTCCGCACCGCGCATGCGCACCTCTCAACGGTACAGTGCAGGGAGACGACACTGCGCACGCGCACGACTCGCTCTCCAGCTGAACCAGGAGAAGGAGCACTGCGCATGCGCATGATTTTCTTCCCGAACAGGGCTGAATGAAGAGGGAAATTTAAAAAACGGTTTCAGGGTCCGGGGGAGCTGAACTACTGCATCTCTCAGCTCTCAGCAGCATCCTGAGTTCCCTCCAGCAAAACAGGTGAGAATGGGTTCAATCCCAGCTTTCTGTCTCCTGCACAGTGAGAATAGAAGCAGATGTGAGTGATGGTGTGAAGTGACAGCTGGAGGTGGATGTCAGGGAGAGGTTGAGGTTTGAGGATCAGAGATCAGCTCCAACTCTGTCGCTCCGCTTCTCCTCTCTCTCAGCATGTTCTGATTCTGATACAGAAACAAATTATGTGCAGATCTGATGCACAACTTGTGGGCAAAATTTTTTTTTATCTGATTATGAAATTTTTAACACTTAAGATTTGAACTAGTTGAATATAAAATATTAACATTACTGATCGATTAACTGCAATCAAAGATTCTGTTTAAAATAATGATGCCGATTCGGCACCGATTTAACTCTCAAAGGAAGTCAGATTTTCACTCTCAATATTTTATTTCCGTTCTCCGTTTTTATAACGAAGCGTGCAGCAGAAGGTATTTGTAATATGCACCGTGTCCTGTGTTAGGAAATGATTGAAGCTGGTTGTACAGACAGGATGTCAGGACTGACGACAAATTCAGGACCTAATCAGAACTCAGCGCAGGACTACAGGTAAAAACACGAGTTATTACTTTTTCTTCCCTTTTGGATGATCACGGTTGCATTTCACCTGAAAAAGAACAGATTTTTGAGAATACTGGACTGAAGTCATTTTTTTTCTTGAGAACTTAAATTCCCTGTATACATACATGAAGGGTTTAAAAAAGGTATTTAAAAACAAAAAGTCCATCTATCCTCTAATAATAATAAATTAATCAAAAGACTGCATAATTTTTAGCAAAGACATTTAAAAAAAAAATGCAGATTTGATCAAAATTTCTGTTTTTTTTATTTTTTATTTTGTCCATTCAATTTTCCTGCTGTGTTTCTTCAAACCGTTCCTTCCTTGTTTTGTTCTGTAAACTGAAACGGGCAGTTTGTGAAAAGAGCGAGCGAATCATTTTTGGCCCTGAATGGACGTGTCAGAAAGCATCAGGTCCGAGGTGCACCACCTCCTCCCCCTTGTTTTCAGGGACACTTAACGGTTTGCATCAGTGAGCAAATAAAATCATCCCCTTTTCTCTTCACTTATAACTTCACTCTAATTGCCGTCGGGTTACAATGAGATGTCTGAAATGCGAATCTTTTCTGAGGATGTGATGTAATTCTCCCTGATGCTCTTCAGTTTAATAGTGACTTTCTTTAGTGTGTGCATTAATATAAACAGAGTATTCAATGGAATAATCGTGTTAAAGCCTAATGCAGGGCATCGATGCCGGGTTTAATTAAGAGTTTATTCCAGGTTTGTGTTGCATTGTCAGGGTTATGGTGTCGCTGCTCAGCTTGGAGAAGCAGCTCAGGGGTTAATGCCATGTGGCTGTGACTTCAACATTACATTTATATGTTGCTTTGCTCATTTCTTTAGAAATTTTATTCAGTTTGTTCTAAATGTTATGATAATAAAGAAAGCACGCTTTATTAATTTCCTGATGAAATACAGCAGTGTAGTATCTATGCATGGAGGATAAAATAAAAAAAGCACTGGCTAACATATATGAAAAGCTGAGCATGATTTCTGGATATTTGTAGTTTGTTCTGATTTGGTGGTAAAACAACTAATAAAATATATATAATTTCTAAAACAAACAAGTTCACTGAGTATATTTCTGTACGGACACGTTCTGAACAGGTGGCCAATAGGAAGTCTTAAACAACACAGAGGCTTCTTCACTTTGTTTCTCGATCATAAAGCCTGCGGTGTAGTGTTTCATTAAAGAATTAAGAAAATTAGATATAATGATGGCATGATGATGACCAGGTGTCATGCAACGAAGTGTCTTTTGTACAATAACAATAAGCCGCTGTTAAACCCTGTGTGTGGTGTTGAGGTGTCATTTCTGTGGCCAGTACCTCCAAGCTTCAGTGTAAAGTTACACTTGACTGTGTACGTGTGTGTGTGCGCGCGCAGTGGATGATTATTCATAGCCTCTTTAATGGGGCAGGCTGGGCAGCCCGAGGCCACGTCCCGTATCTCTCCTCTCCACTGATGTAATTTATTCAGGTGACAGACAGAAAGTGTGCCTTATTTACCCCCCCCACCCATCTACCCCCTCAGGCCGTGTGTAGCCCTCTTACAGCCCTGGGGGGAGGGGCAGAAAGGCCCGGCTCGGGGTGGAAACAGGGCAGCCAAACAGATGGCATCCTATTTGTGTGAAGCCTGTCATTCCAGCAGATTAATGCAAGAGGGTTGGTTAAAGAAAAAGAGCGACAGACAATCAGGGGCTGGAGGGGAGGGAGGGAGGAGGGAGGAGAGGAAAACAATAGCGCCACGTGCCGTGGTGCAGATTTTGTCGTTCGCTGACACAATAGGTGATCATTTTTCAACGAGGCCGGACCAACTGTTGCAGACAGGCGCGAGCCCCGTTAACTGCGTTTCAAACGATCCGCTGTTTATGTACGATTCAGCCAATGGCTGACAAGCGCCAGTAGTCACCTGACTAAACTGTGTGTATGGGGGGGGTGTACTACAGTGTCTGCAAAAATAACCGAAAATAGTGAGGGTTGTCATAGTGACCCCAATTATTAGGCTCAATAGTGAGCAAGTGGAGAGGATTGGAGGGCCTCCCCCCCCTCTCTCTCGTCTCCTCTCAGTGCTCCCTTGAAGCAATGTAAAAAAAATTCTTATATCAAAAGTAAACAATTTTTTTTCTGAATCATTCAAGGAAAGGTGGGAAAATCATTATTATTTAATAATAATAATAATACAACTAAAAAGCATTTATTGACAATTCCTTATCATCACTAGTGACAACACTATCCATCCATCCATCCATCCATCCGGTCCTAATTCAGAACAATGCGGAATATTTTGCTGTTGTTTTTTTAAAGAATGCACTGAATTGTTTACAAAATACTGTATATTTATATCTTAAATAAATAAATCCTGACTTTGGAGTGCAAGATGCTTTTTGTTTTCCCCAATAAACCTTTGAGAGCCGTTCCTTTTTTAAATCCTCAGTCTAAAGTGTATTACTTCCTTCATGCTACATTAAGTGTGTGTGTGTTTAGGCTTCTGACCTCGGATGCGTCCGAGCTGTGCAAGTTTGACCCCGGTGACCTCCAGTCTCTGACCTGGCTGACCTCAGTGGACGTCCCTCGCCTGCAGCAGCTCCGCTCGGGCAGAGCCGAGTTCAGCATGAGCACTCAGGACCAACTGAACACAGGTCAGCGCACACACACACACACACACACACACACACACACGGAGTTTATATAGAAAACTTCATAACATCCTGATTTTACCTGTGTGATTACAAACCTACAGCAGCTCAGCTGAGTAACATGAGCGCGGCCGGAGGAGGGACGTCCATGATCCATCTACAGAGTAACATGCAGCACAGCCCTCTGGGAATCAACAGCGTGAGTTACATTTGACACACGTTTCTGTCCACAGCTTCTTTACTTCACTATAATATACTGCACCTGCAACAGTATCCTGAGGCTCTGCTCTGGTTTCACAGATGCCGCAGTTTTCTCCCAGTTTTCCGTGTCCTGCCTCGGTCTATCAGACCTCCTCTCAGCAGGTGATGACTTTCTCCCAGTCCAACCAGCAGGTACTTCACTCAAACACCAGTCACGTCCTCAGTGTAGTTTATAGATGTAGACTTTGGTTCTTATTTTGTTTCTAATCTAGTACATCCGACTGAGCCCGTTAACATCTTTAGGAGAAACTGATCATCAGCATCTGATATTGTGATATGTTCAGATATTTTTGGATAGCTCTAGAGATACTGAAATGTTTTAACCTGCCGCAGCCGACTGTTCTCTAACAAGGCTGGAGCCACCCTCTGCTCATCAGATCTTGGAAACTTCTTATAATAATATAAAAAGTCTACATGCCAGCACTTCATGCTGATTCATTCCTGTGTGCTTGCTGTGGTTTCAGTGTTCTCCTGGAGGACTCTACAGCAACTTCAACAACCAGAGTTTATTCACGCAGCAGCAGATCCACACTCCACATAGCCAGGAGACGCAACCCAAAACCTTCCCCAAACCCATCTACTCCTACAGGTGAGACACTATACACATCTATCATACACTGTAAACAACTGTGGTGGTCAGTAGATGTCCACAGTCAAGCGTTTCCACACTTGGCATGATAAAGCCTATCTGCTTCTCCGTCTCTCTCTAGCTGCCTGATTGCTATGGCTCTGAAGAACAGTAAAACAGGCAGTCTCCCAGTCAGCGAGATCTACAGCTTCATGAAGGAACACTTCCCCTACTTTAAGGTGATGCCATATAGAACTAGACAGTGTGTGTGTGTACTAAACAGAACTGATTTAGTGGAAAAACACCTCTGAATCTTATATGGTTTTAATTCTCTGGGACGGTCAGACGGCACCAGACGGCTGGAAGAACTCTGTGCGGCACAACCTGTCTCTGAATAAATGTTTCGAGAAAGTGGAGAACAAGATGAGCGGCTCATCGAGGAAGGGCTGCCTGTGGGCTCTCAACCCAGCCAAGATCGACAAGATGGAGGAGGAGATGCAGAAGTGGAAGCGTAAAGACCTAACGGCCATCCGACGCAGCATGGCCAACCCAGGTGTGTATCAGGAACGCGATGTTTCAGTAATCAGATGAGATAACTGATCAATAAGATTTGATTTAACTGCGATTTTTTTTTTTGCCTGAATCTCTGACATTCCCCTTATGTCCTTACTCAGATGAATTAGACAAGCTGATCACAGATCGGCCAGAGAGCTGCAGGCGGAAACCGCTGGATCCTCAGCCGGTTTTGTCTCTGCAGTGTCTTACTGTTCACCATCAGCTCCAGCTGCAGCTCCACACTCAGCCCCGGATAGCACCAACATCTCCGGCTCCTGCTCAAACACCACCACTCCACCCTGTACCTGACCTCGTCAAACAACCACAACAACCACCACCACCACCACCAGCGGAGATCTTCAGTGTCCACAGTGATGTCCACTCTGAGGTGGATGCTCTGGACCCCAGCATCATGGATTTCGCTTTGCAAGGTTGGTGACATGAGAAATTGTTTTGTAGTTGGATTTTTGAATGAGATAAACAGATGATGTCATAAACAGTGATAAATGATTTGATTTTTTTTTTTTTTTTAAATCAAAGATGACAAAGAAGTTTTTGTCCCAGTTGTGAGCAGGAACGTTTTATTGTGTTTGCTAAATGCTAATACCATCCAACGGTGGCAAATTATTGACACGGTGTATTCTCTCGGTACAGCACTATGTAAGATTAGACAGATATTCTCCGCCCTTCGTCACGTCTCTTCAGTGTGAGATCAGTGATTAAGTGCCTGGAAGGTATCATACCAGTTTGAGATTAAAGCCCCTCACTCACTGCTCCTTGTTTATCTGCAGGAAACCTGTGGGACGAGATGAAGGATGACAGCTTTAACCTGGAGGCCCTGGGCTCGTTCAGTAACTCCCCCCTGCGTCTCTCTGACTGTGATCTGGAGGGTGTGAGCACAACACCAGTGTCCAGTGCTGCTGAAATTCCCTTCTCAGGCGTTTACACATCTTACAGCACGGTGGATGGATTCTCCAACCAGTACATCAGCACACAAGGCAGCAGCAAACCCATTGTCCTGCATTAAACACAGTCACATGCACCAACCAAACAGCAAAGACCAGCTTTACTCCAAAGGACCAACAATGCACACTTTGGTTTTCGATTTAAAGCCAGAATAATACTAATAAAAATAGTTTCTCATGAGTCAAACAATACTGTATTCATGGACATCCTTCCTTACACAAACTACTAGTGACACAGAACCTTTGGAACTCAGATTGTATAAAAAGGGACATATATGATGTCTGACACTAATCAGTCTCCAGTGCTGAGAGAAAAGTGAACCAAACAACTCATTTCTAGAAAATTAGAAAATACACTGCCCGGCCAAAAAAAAAAAGTGACCATTTGGAGTTAAATAAGCAAGTACACACAGTAAGAGCCTTCGATTGCATAATTACTGGTGCAATTAATGTGTTTTAGCTGGCGACAATTCTTTTAACCCGAACTGATGCAGTGAGTAGCTTCTCATTTCTTAAACAAAACATGTCAGAAGATGCATCCCATGCTCTTGGAAAATATATTACTGCATTGAAGGAGGTCAAATTATTGTCCTGCATCAAGCAAAGGAAAAACTACTAAGAAGAATTTTAGCTAAAACGACTGGAATTGGGTTCAGAACTGACCAACTCAGTATTAACACCTGGAAGGATAGAGATGAACCATCAACTTCGTGGAAAAAACGTGGTTGGAAAAAGATCCTGACTGACCATGATCAGAGATCACTGACATGCTCTGAAGTTGTATAGTTAAAAAGAAAAACAGTAGAAATCACAGCTATGTGATGAGAACTCACAGGATTGGAACTAAACAGCTGTGTCCATCAGAAATCCACTCGTTAGTGAGACTAATTAGGTCGGGAGCATAAAGACCGGACTCTGGAGTGATGGAGAAAGGTCACGTGGTTTGATAAGTCCAGATTGACTCTATTCCTGAGTGATGGGTGTGTCAGGGTAAGAAGGGAAGCTCATGAAGCTCCGCCCCATTGTGCGTAGTGTCCACTGTACAAGCCTGGAGGCAGTGTGATGATCTGGGGTTGCTTCAGTTAGTCAGGTCGAGACTCCGCAACATTATGGGGCAATAAAATGAAGCCAGCTGACGACCTGAATGACCAGGTTCACATCACATCGATGGATTTTTTCTTCTCTGATGGCACGAGCATGAAATTATGGCTCAGATTGTGACAGTGGTTCAGGGAGGATGAGGAATCATTTTACACATGAATTAACCACCACAGAGTCCCGATCTTAACCCCATTGAGAATCTTGGGATGCTGGGGAAGACTTTACGCAGTGGTTCAACTCCCCCCGTCATTAACACAAGATCTTGGGGGAAAATTTAATACAACTCTGGACTGAAATAAATGTTGTGACATTGCATAAGTTTATCGAAACAATGCCACGGCGAATGCATGATGTCATAATGTAAAGCTAAAGGCGGAGCAACCTTTTTTTTTGGTCAGGGCAGTGTATATTAATGGTTATGTACATATGAGTCTTCCATACTGTATATACAGCCGAAGGGACCATTTGGATGTTGTACATTTTGTTTGCACCATGTATTAGCAAACCTTCAATATTTTTTTTTCCTTTTCCAGACTAGACATGTGCTGACATTACGCTATACAACTCTAACAGCTGAACATGAAATCACAATACTGTATTACTGTGCTGGAGGTCTCGTCCTGGGAACACAGTTATGGGATTGCCTACTCTGACACACACGATACACTTTTTCACTTCTCCAAAAATAAGGAATCTTATTCTACAAGGGTTTGTAGCATAAGCACACTCACTCACTCCTGAATAGAGCATAAGTAGGTGATGGTATTTTGAAGCGTCCACTCTAACCGCACTGTCTATGTCGTATCAGTGATCAGCACATGCCTTTTCCTAATCAGTCTGTTAATTACAAGGTGATTCCAATGAGAGAAAATGCCAGGTTTATATCCGGTGCCTGCTCCCCTCTTCAGGTGCTTTGTGTACACTTTAAGCCTGTAACTAAGCTACTTTCTGTTTTATTAAAAAGGATCCACGGTGTTTTTATTTTTCACGTGTTTGCATGTTAGTGTTTTCTGTAGCTTCTGCTGTGTTGTAATTGGCAGAAAATCCTTCACTGTAATTATTGATTATTATTTATATTTATAAGCAAGGAAATGAAGAGTGGCGTGGAGGAAACTGTGCTTGTTGTATCCAAGTATGTCCAAAACAATCATGGACGCTATCCGACAGCAAATCCTTCTACACATTAAAGGACTTCCCCAGCAACTTCTAAAGCATATCCATATATACAGTGGTGCTTGAAAGTTTGTGAACCCTTTAGAATTTTCTATATTTCTGCATAAATATGACCTAAAACAACAT
>JAPEKL010000017.1:1587015-1597084 GCA_028877455.1 Bagre pinnimaculatus
TGTCTATGTTCTATTGTGAATACAATATCAGTTTTTGAGATTTGTAAATTATTGCATTCAGTTTTTATTTACAATTTCTACTTTTGTCCCAACTTTTTTGGAATCGGGGTTGTAAATTCCAATATATTTAATTGGCCACTCGTAATAAAATGTACTGTACAGTCTATTGATTATCTGTATATTAACATTGGTTCTGGTCTTTTAGTAAGATTGTGACGAGCGAATATTGCTGCTTTAATAACGCTACTCATCCAGTCAAGGTTCTTACATCTGCTCTGAGATACTTAGAAAGCATCAAGATTGTTTTTCACTTCGTTTCCTCACTAGTTTTATACACTGGCTGTGGTTTACTTGTGTGTAATGAGGGATGGTGATACTTTGAAAGGACAGAAAAAAGGATCATGTTTGAGCGACATGACAAGACACAAGCAGGTTGCTGGAACCTGGATGGTGTTCATTCTCCAGGATTATAGCGACAAAAGACAAGTGACTGAGCAGGAGTGTGAAAGTGAGGGGGAAAGATATAAATACTGAATGATGTGAGACAGCGACTCTGAACAGGAGTGAAGACAGTGAGACTCTGCACAACACGAACAGTGTTTGTTTATTTTTTTTAATTTATGTATGTTTGCAAACTTTGTTCTCTATCAAGTGCAATAAAACTTTATTCTTCTTTCATATTTTTTTTTACAAATTAGATTTTTTTATTACCTGTGGACAAAAGTTGATGTTTTTAATTTAATAAGTTTACTGTAAAGTGCAGATCTACTTACAGACAACAGTAAATAACTTAAATGAAATTAAATTCTGTCTATTATTATTATTATATTGTATTTGATCAGGTACAAAAACAACATTAATATCGGCCGTCCTGCTCAGTAAATATCGGTATCGGCCGTTGAGAAACCTGTATCGATCGATCTCCTGCTGATACAATCCGAGTCTTTAAACATCTCTGCTGCAGCTTTACTACGCTGCTAGGATTTACCGCTAACTTCCGGGAACTATTGAGAGGCTCCACAGTCCGCCATTACTGAGAAAAAACGGTCAGAATCAGAGAGAGACAGTGAGAGTGTCAGTCTCTCTCTCTCTCTCTCTGTGTACAAAACGAAAATTCTCAAATCGTTAACTAAGCGATGCTTACACTGCTCAATTTTGGCCTTTTTTGCTATCCGTAGGTGAGTGGGCGGAGCATGCCATTCTGCTGGTTCTGTTCTAATCTGCGGTCCTGCGCTTCAACTAGAACGCCTAGATAGTGTGCAGTATCCTGGCCGCCATTTTAAATGTGTTCAAAGTCGCAAAAATCCTGTAAAATAGTAACCGAGTCCACATTCTCATAGTTACATTAGCAGAGTTAGAGACTTAAAGTTTCTTCAGAATTCTCTCTTTTTTTTACACACTACCACCACATTTTAAAAACTAAATGATTTTATAGCAGGTCCTCTTAAAATTCCACATCTCTGTATTCCTTACATTGTTTGTTGTAAAGTGATTTATTCTGAGAAAAGAAGTGAATCAGTTTATCAGGCGCCATGTTGGATGGTGGTGTTTACTGTCCGGTGGTTCCGAGGCCAAACTGCTCTCTAAAGGCTTTTGACGGATGTGGAGGGAAAAAACCCACAGAAAATCAAACCTGTATTGAAAACTTTAAAGTTTAATAACCGAGGAAAGTTTCTGACTGGGTGTGTAAACGTGACTGATACAACATCAGGCCATGTTCTGCAACACGACGACTTTTCCAGTATGTGTTCTCCGAAGGAAACATCCTTGACATTGAGAAGCACCTAGTACGGGTCATCCTGGCCGCCATTTTGGACGTGTTCCAAACCATGTGGAAAAGCTTGTACTGTATAGAGAATCGTGAGTAAGCAATCTGGCTCCATCTTGTGGACGCTGTGTGTAACTGCATAATAAATAAACAGCTGGAACTCAACGTCTCCCGCCGCTGCTGACATTTCAATATACTGTAGATTCGTGAGTAATATTCTGAAATAAACACCAGATTTTGTCTGTAATTTGTACAATTTCACATATTAGTAACTCTTTAAATATACATGTTTCTTATTGTATTGTGTAATAAACTGTGTAACACTTTGGAGGTGAACTAAACAAAAAAGAGGCACGTTTCTGTAGATTTATAAATTCTGATTACTCACAACAAACATTATTTTTAAGACAATGCTTTCAAAATACAAACATTTAGATTGTATAAAAGGGCTGTACTGTATAATTAAATAGTCCTTTAATGTAGGAGTCCTGAAGCTGAGCTCAGGATCAGGGTTAGAAGAGGAGATCATCAACACAAATATTTATATCAATAGTACATATTATATATTAAACCACTAACTGACTGGTTTCACTTTTTACAACAACTTTTATCACCACATTTATTTAACAAAATGTGTACACGAAGAAATGAAAACTTTGTATGTAAATTATTATATATATATATACTGTATATTTAGTTGCATTTTACAATGTCTCTACATTGTGTGTAAACTGTTTAATTTATAGCATTTTATAAGAAGAGTAACGACATTAATAACTGATAATAATTAGCATTAAAAAATAAACGGAGATCTTTATTAATGGACTATATTTTAAAAGTAAATAATTATTTATTATTCATGTATACATTTTTAATTTTCGACTCAACTCACGGTGCCGTAAACACACAGGTTTGTCCTCTCTTGTTCTCCGTAGCTGAGTGGGCGGGAAGAGCTGTCAGACGACTGATGACACGATGTGGCAACCTTCTCTCTGATTGGTCAGTGTCCGTCCGTGCGTGTAGATCCTGGTTCTGATTGGCTACTGGGCGGCGTGGTTTACTCTTGATTCAGTGTTTGAGGAAGTCAGAGAGGCTCTCGGTCAGAGAATTAGTGAAGTCATTGACTTTTTATTTGTGTTATTTTAATCCACTGTGGTTTAATATGCATAAATATATTTTTAGGATTAATTTGGGACATGGGCAGTGGTCTATAAACTGAACTTTTACTTATAGTGATAGATTTTGTTTTACCACCTGTATTAGTGGTTTGCCGGAATGTGGGTGGGTTTCTAATGCTGGCTCCTTCTCCAGACATGGCGCCTGTTGATCTGTGTTTAGTTTCAGCTCCGGGGAAAGTCATCCTGCACGGGGAGCACGCTGTAGTGCACGGGAAGGTAAAGGGTCCAATTAAACACTCCTCATTCACAGGTTCAGATCAGAACCCGCAGCTCGAACTTCAATAATGTTACAAGTGTGATGTGATGTTCCGCCTCTAGAGGGCGCGCTTTAGCCATTTTGCATGAAATGCAGCTCTTTCACAATGTTTTATTTATTATTACCTGTTATTAGCACGAATATGGATATTTTCACCTCATATTTTGCTCAGAGGGGCCCAAACATCCAAAATCTCAGCACAGTCTGAAAGAATAAGTTTATCCAAGAGCAGAGTTTATCTCCTGCCCTGTGGAAGTGAAAGTCTTCTTCACTCCTAACCTATTCAGAGACTTCCACAAGTAACAAAATGTGTCTCTGTTGAGTCCCAATGTCTTCTACACTCTTAAAAGTGTAAAAAAAAACATGCATAAAGTGTCTGAAACTTGTTAGAGACATGAACTTTATCAATCTGGTTGATTTAAGAAACTCTGAATAAGACTTCTCTTCAGTTTTCTGCTCAGGTTAAAGGTTTGTTAAAACGGCGTTCCTGTTGTTAATGTTCTTACCCAGGCTGCGTTGGCTGTGAGCTTGAACCTGCGCACGTATCTGCGACTGCAGCTCACGTCTACAGCTGAAGTGTCCATCAGTCTGCCCAACATCGATACGTTCCTGAGCTGGGACATCAGTGCGCTGAAACGGTTACTGTCTTACTGTAAAGGTAGAGCTGATAAACACACACGTATGTGTGTGTACACTGTTGTATCTCTACAAGAACTTGTGTGTGTTCCTGCTGATGGTGTGTAGTTGAGTGTAGGAACTCCACAGAGCTGGACACTGAGCTCGTGAGGAAGCTGAGGGAATTTACAGCCATCGCTGATGGATCCACAGACACCAGCAGCCTGGCGGTGCTGACCTTCCTCTACATCTACCTGCGTGTGTTCACCCACTCAGAGTAAGAGTTCGTCTGCGTCAGACATCGTAACGACCCTGTGCGTTTATTTTTAGTAGACTAGTTTGAGTGATGTGACAAAATATGACATCATGCTACCAGAGAAGCTCCTGCTTGTGTAAAAGCTCTTCCTTGGGCAGAAGAAGCTCCTGCGACTCACTGATAGTCCTGTTTGCATTTTGTAAATGTTATTAAAATTTATTTTCCTCTGATGTTCACCTTGTTGTGTTTTAAAAAAGAATGCATCAAGGTTGCAGTTTTCTAAAGCTGGGTGATTTGATTAAACATTTAGTGATAAGTTCTGCATTCATCACACAATGTGTGTGTGTTTTTAACCCCAGAGTCCTGCCCAGTCTGAAGGTGTGTGTGTGGTCTCAGCTACCTACAGGAGCAGGTTTGGGCTCCAGCGCTGCGTACAGTGTGTGCGTCTCTGCTGCTCTGCTCACTGCCAGTGGAACCATCAGCTTTCCTCTCTCCAAGAACCAGCACACAGCCAGGTCTCTCTCTCACTCACACACACACACGCATACACACAAGCGCATACACTCACACAATGTCGCTGTATTATAAAAAAAAAAAAATATTGCAAATGAGACTCCGTTACTCCTTAAGTTCAGTCACGTGCTCTAATTACACACACGTCTTACAGTTCAGATAAAACCTCCCGTGTATGTTTCAGGTGGAGTGAACAGGAGCTGGAGCTGATCAATAACTGGGCATTTCAGGGTGAAAAAATCATACATGGCAACCCATCAGGAGTAGACAATGCTGTGGGAACCTGGGGTGAGACTTTTTTTTTTTTTAAATCTTAAATTTGAAATAAAATCTCCAGTCTGATAAATCCAGCTTCAGTTTCCATTCCAGTGTATTGTGATTCTACATAAAACACAAGCGTGCCGTAAAAGAAACTAAATCTCAGCTTTGGGTCATCACTTTTGAACACGTACATAAAGGACACGACTTTACACACGTTCAACCCAACACCATTCTGATCAGCTCCAGTTATATGATCACTGATGCAGAGAGATTTTCATACAGTTTCTTAAACAATTGTCAGACTTTTAGTCTTTTGAAATCTTTTAAGTTTCTTTTTACTCAGACTTTAACAGTCTGTAGATTTAGGCAGTGAAATGTTACAAACAAAATCAGTCACATGTAATTAACAGGTCATAAAATGTACAGGTTTGTTTCTTAAATTAAAAACACCCCAGAACAAACAAAGACTTTACAATAAAAACTGCAAAAACAAACCGTCTGAGTTGTTTTAATCCTCTCAGCGACTTTGCTGAGGTTTGATTCGGTGCTGAGACGCACTGCTTTATTCTGGAGACGATCTTTTCTTTCTGTGACTGACGACGTTATAAACTGTTCATCAGTAACGTGTTTTGTTTTTAAATTCCTTTGATGTAAATTGACTATGGGGAAGAAGCGTGTCTCCAGTATATCACTGATCCACTGGGACTGTAGACTGAAAGCACTTCCTGCTGAGAAAGTGTCTCTTTCCTGTTTTAATAAGGAAATATGATCCAGCTGTAAAGCTTTCTGGGTAAATTCTGCTTCTAAAGCTGACAAAGTAACAGAATGGACTTTTCTGCTTAAAAACAACAAATGTAATGTTTTATTTGCTGAAGCTTCGCTGTGTGTGTGTGTGTTGGCAGGGGGCTTTCTGCGGTACCATGCTGGGAAAATGACTCCCCTGAGCAGGTAAACACACTCTTCATCTCCAAACGCACACAATCTCAAGGACAACATGTCCTCTGATTTTTTTTATTTTTAATTAAATGGTGGAATAAACCTGCTTTATCACTGTGAGACAATACACTTCAATTTAGTGTGTGTGCGTGCAGAGTGCCCATGCTGAGGATCCTCCTCACCAACACTAAAGTACCGCGCAGCACCAAACTCCTTGTTTCCCGAGTGAAGGACAGGATTAAGCAGGTGAGTCATTTTACTCCTTAAAGGTTCACTTGTTCTCCTGAAAGAACCTTTAAAGGTCTTTAATATAAATACAGAGGCAATTTATAGAAAATCACGTGCGCTGATTAGTTGATAAATTCGGACCATTTCTCGTTAATCACCTCGAGCAACTCAGCAAAATGGCGGCCAATCGCTTTGTCACCATAAGTGAGGAAGAATTACAAACGATGAAAGAGAATTCTATTCCTAAAAGCACTAAAGATGATCTGAAGTTTGGTCTAAAACTATTCAAAGGTAAGGTGGAGTTGTGATTTATTTTATCAATTTCAAAACGAAGCATTTTATCTGACTTGGCGTAGACAAGTGACACGCGTCTGCTCTGCACTGCACTGTTATTACATTTTACATACCGCTCTAGAAGATTTGAAATTTTTTTTTTTTTTTAAATTTGAAATAATCACCTATGTATTTATACTAAAACAATTGTCCACCACAGGCTCAGTGAACACTGGGGAAAATATAATCAAGATGAAGTTTCTGTTGTTATTCACTGATATTCACTCCACAGTCAGTGAATAATTGTTAAACGTAGAACCTTACGACAGGACGTTTCCCTGTTAGAAAGGGCTCTAGGTGGAAGCACGGTTCTTAGTGTGTTAGTGTACAGGTGTGAGTGTATATTTTTATAAAATTTAAAACTTAAGTTTTTCTTGGTTGGTCCTCTGAATGAACATTTAAGGGTTCTGTTTAGAACCATACAACAGTGTTGTCATATTAGAAAGGCCCCTCCCACCGTAGCACCCTTTTAGGAAGCTAAGAATACCTAATTATCCAAAAGAACCCCCCCCTTCCCCCCCCTCTAAGAGAAGTTAGATGTTAAATACCTGACATGTCTTGGATATTACAAACAAATTAATCATCAATAAATTGGAGTTTGTACCAACACTGATCCAGTAAATACACACACTATTAGAAAAAACAGTCTGCTAAGTGTGCGTGTGTATTGTACAGTACCCGTCTGTGATGATGCCTGTGCTGGAGTCAGTGGATGCCGTGTCCCAAATCTGTGAGAGCACCCTTGCTGAGATGGCTATAGAGGGAGCTTCAGACAAACACTACAGCACCCTGGAGGTACACACACACGTGCACACGTCCCGCTCCCCGAGAGTGAGGGCACAGCAATGATGAGGACTGTTCTCAGAAGTACCAGTGTGTTTACTGTGTATTTTAAGGTCAGACAAATCCGCTGTTACATGTTGCACATGTTAATTTTCCCCTCGTATACAGTATAATACAGTAAACTGAGAACATTGAACTAAAATGTGAAATAACTGAAAATTGTCCCAAAGATTTTACGATACTATTCTTCTTTTATTCATGTTTCATTTCTTTTCCCACTCATTTATCCTTTATACACACACACACTGTTTTCCTCCTCAGGATTTAATCGACATCAATCAGCACCACCTGAACGTGATGGGTGTCGGTCACACGTCTCTGAACAAACTGTGCCAGGTCACACTCGCTCATGGCCTTCACAGCAAACTGACCGGAGCAGGGGGAGGGGGCTGCGCCATCACACTCCTCACACCAAGTCAGAAACTTCACCAACACACACGAACCTGACCTTTACTATAAATCAGTGCATTTGAACTGTTTCTGAAGTTCTTTAGTTTTGTCCTGGAGCTATAAGGTTAATGTAGCTTACAGTAGAAGTTTATAGCTACCAGTTTATCCTCTGGTTGGCTAAAACTGTCACCACTCCCCCCCACACTACTGTCAGTAATAAACACACCATATTAACTGGTTCTTCCAGAGATAGACGAGCTCGTGGTGCGAGAAGTGATGGAGGAGTTGAAGCAGATTGGGTTTGACTGCTGGGAGACGAGTATCGGAGCACCGGGTGTCTGGATGCACTCGCCCACCTCACTGAAACACGACATCCTCGAAATCCTCACCAAATACTGAAGATCTACTACACACACACACACACACACACTATAGAGCTCGTGTGGGGTTCAGGACCCTGACCTTGGCCCAGAAATACAACCACTCGCCTATTTTATTAATTGCAGTCTTATTTTTTCTGATATAAAATTGTGTGTGAGTAATTATGAAATCATCTTGTGGGCCAGATCAAACGGTCTCGGGGGCCGTATACGGCCCAGAGGCCGGACGTTCCCTAACCCTGCTATAGAGGAGCATTCCAGCTATATCAGCAGTATTATATACTGTATGCGAGTTGTGATTTACAGCATTGATGAAGGACAGAGTGGACACGTTTCGCCACGCAATAAGATACAGGAATGACATCAACCTCCAAATTTAGCTTGTTAGCTGTGTTTTTGGGGATAAAGGTCATAGTTAACGTGATAGCTACTACAGTGTGGGATCTCTTATTTAACAAGACATTTCAAAATAAATCTGATCTTCAGATTATTATTATTATTATTATTGTGTATCCCTTGGGAACATTAACAGCCAAGAACTTTTAGCAAGTTAGCCTGAAATACAGCAAGAAAGGTGCTTTTCTTTTTTCTTCTTCAAATTAGCAGTAAGATTAAGATGATTTGAGTGCTATGCAAACAGTATTATGCACAATAAATGTAAATTTGAAATGACAATGTTAAAAGTAAATAATGTATTAAAACCTATTTGATTAAAATAATTACTGTTACATGTAAACATCTTTTTAAAAAATGCACTTCTTTATTAGCATACGTGTTTTCACCATAAACATCATGTTGTGGAGAGTTTTCCAATAACGCTTTATTCTTTTATTAAAACTTATTTTCTGTTCTGTCTCTAGAGCACCTTCGTTCTCTGTAATCCATTTTAATATGCAAATGATCATGAATCGATGAATATGCAAAGTGACGCAATCCAGCGACTTCTAATGACCACGCTGCTACTTTCCCCGAAAACACTCTTTAACAGTGGATGATAAGACCATTAACTGACTATAATACACACACGATTCAGTTGAGTTTGCATTGAAGTATTTTTTATGAACATACACTCGGATTCAGGTTTAATTTTAAATGAGACAGTTGGAAGTGGGCAGAGACTTTATCCAGTTTTAGTTTGCGGCCATTTTCTAGTGAGCTTCATTGCTAAGCTAACACACTGTTAATGTAGAGGCTCATTATTGAAATATAAATCTCAGACAATACTTGTAAAAAGTGAAAACTAAGTCTGGAGGGTCAAAAGTTTCCTAGAAGCTACTGAACATCACACACCGCTTCCATTACTCCTCCTGAGGTAAATCTGTCCGCCCTCAACCTCATCCTCCTCACAGCACTGCGGCGTCCTCATGCTGGATTCGGACTGTAATATAAACCTATAATACGGTGTTGTGTTGAAGCCAAAACTGGTTAAAATGTTTTAATAAAGGTTAAAATGGTACAGTTAGACGTTTAAACGAGCCACTAACTGATCTCTGACTCGTTTATCTTTTAAATGCTAACTTCATTAGCTGTTTATTCTTGTGGTTCAGTCAGAAACACTAAACCCAGTCCAGGTTTTGTGTTGTGGTCTGCCAGAAAGCTGTGGATTTTACCCTCTCAGAATATCTATTACATGGTACTGGGGCAGCACGGTGGTGTAGTGGTTAGCGCTGTCACCTCACAGCAAGAAGGTCCGGGTTCGAGCCCAGCAGCCGACGAAGGCCTTTCTGTGTGGAGTTTGCATGTTCTCCCCGTGTCTGCGTGGGTTTCCTCCGGGTGCTCCGGTTCCCCCAAAGACATGCAGGTTAGGTTAACTGGTGGCTTTAAATTGACCGTAGGTGTGAATGGTTGTCTGTGTCAGCCCTGCGATGACCTGGCAACTTGTCCAGGGTGAACCCCACCTCTCACCCATAGTCAGCTGGGACTCCAGCTTGCCTGTGACACCCATTTATTTTTGTTTAGTGACCAAAAGCTAACAAATTCGAATGACAGACTTCCAATTTTCATCTCATCTCATTATCTCTAGCCGCTTTATCCCGTTCTACAGGGTTGCAGACAAGCTGGAGCCTATCCCAGCTGACTACGGGCGAAAGGCGGGGTACACCCTGGACAAGT
>JAPEKL010000017.1:1666054-1677836 GCA_028877455.1 Bagre pinnimaculatus
AACATGCAAACTCTGCACAGAAAGGCCCTCGCCGGCCACGGGGCTCGAACCCGGACCTTCTTGTTGTGAGGCGACAGTGCTAACCATTACACCACCGTGCCACCCCAGCTACATTAATTTTTATACTAATTTTGTGCAAAAGAATGCAGATTCACCTGTTCATACGTCATGTTCAGGAACAAATTAACGTTAACGGCGCTAAAATGCCTGGAGAGACGCTCCAGGATTGTCCGCTTTGCTTGAACAGACTTCTCTTGCCATGGGAAAAAATGCACTGCTATGTGTTCCATATGTAGAAGAACTATCGAGGAGATGACGGGGACGACCTCGAACTTCAGTCATCATTTGGCAAAACTCCACCCAGAGAAGGAAGTGACACGCTATGTTCATTGCTCTGTGGCTTGCTGAGCAATGAACTAGCTAGTGTTAACCCTCTCTCATGTTATTTGCCCTGTTGATAGTAGGCGGAGCTTGCTGAGCGATGAACAAGCTTTTTTTAGTTAACTGTAGCCTGTTAACTAAAATGGGGCAGTGGAGCAGTAACGTTAGTCCAACACAGTAGCAGAGACGCTTTCACATAAAGGCAGCAACAGCCACCGTCACATGGTGCGATTGGAGGCTTCTTCTTGGACTCGGACTCGACTTGAAATTTTCATTAATGACTCGGACTTGAACACTGGGGACTCGAGACTGGACTCGGACTCAACTACAACAGTGATTGACACCACGGGTTATTGGGGTTTAGACATAAAGGAGTGCAGACTCATTTCATCCCATCACACTCCAAACTGTGATCTGAGGCTCTGTTTTATACAAAGTCCACATTATTGTGTTACAGGAATTTTAGCAGTGTGTGATGATAATGAGTGTATGATTCCAATCACCATAGCAGGTATTCCATTACAGTGAGTATGATGATAATCAGTGTGTGATTATAGTGAAGCTGGACGTTATTCTGTCCAAAACCTGTATATTTTGATGACTGTAGTTAGCGGAAAATGGACACCTCATATCTCAGCTTTGGAGTGTAATATTCAGACGACTCTTACACTTCCATCTACATCTCAGTCTCACAAACCAACAGTGTGAATATAAAGATGATCAGAGAAAGTCAAAATGTTTACCCAAAAAGCGGTAAGGGTAATATTTTGTTGTTGGGGGTTTTTTTCAGGTGAAATTTTTGACGTTTCCAGATTGGCCTCAAACTCCCACTGTTGGTAAATGGAGTCATGACATGCACCAAATTGCACTTCATTTCTCTCTATCACACTCCAAAGCTGAAATATGAAGCTCTGAATCCAACAAATTCCAGTCGGTTGCATTACAGGAATTCTATCAGTGTGTGATTTAATTCTTCCACATTCTCCTAAAACAGGTGGATTAAATCCTCAAGCTGAACGAGTTCTTACAATTCAGCAGGACAGATCGATTTCCTTACAGGTTTTTTTCTGACCTTGTTTCCTGATCTTTTTTAAAATTCATTCCTTCATGCCTTTATCTTCATCAATCTGGGTTCTTCTTTTCAAATGATCCTCACCTGATTAGAGAAGAGCTCTCAGCAGGTGGAGATGAGGTGAGAGAGAGAGAGAGAGAGTGTTTTACAGAGCTGTGAACTCCTCTGAGGTCTGTGCCAAACTTCTTGTCACATCTCAATCTTTTGATCACAGAGACGTGTGAAGAGAGAAGAGTGTGTAAGTTTAATTCGAGAAAAACATTTAAAGGTATTTCAGTTTCATCACAGACTCTTCCTTGATGCTTCTCCACAGCATCGCTGGTGTGTGTGAACGGTGTTGAGGATTCGGGGTCACGGCCTGAACTTTTGCTCTCTATAGCTCTGAACACAGGGACGGACAGAGGGGCGTTGACGGGGAATTACACAATAACGGCAGCAGAACATTAAATGAAGCCTCAGAGACAGAATTCCTTTGAGCTGTTCCTGCTGTGAGTGGATGGAGCGATGAATGAATGGTCAAACGGATGGATGTTTGAATGCATGAAAGCATGGGCAACTGGATGGAGTGGATGTTGAATGGATAGACGGATGGATGGATGAACATTCTAATGGATCAATAACGGACTGGATGGATGGCCAAAAGAACAGATAAATAGTCAAATGGATGGATGGATGAATGGCCAGATGGATGGATGTTTGAATGCATGGAAGCATGGGTAACTGGATGGAATGAATGTTGAATGGATAGATGGATGGATGAACAGAGTCTAATGGATCAATAACTGACTGAATGGATGGTTAACTGGATGGATGGATAATCAAATAGATGGATGGCTGAATGGATGGATGGCCATAAGAACAGATAAATAGTCAAATGGATGGATGGATAGTTTAATGGCTGGATGGATATATAGTCAAAGAGATGAATGGATGGATGGATGGATGAATGAATTGATATTCATATGGCTGGATGAATGGATGCTCAGATGGATGGATGTTCAAATACATAAAGGAATGTTAGAATGGATGGACAGATTATCATGGATAGATAGGTGGCCAAATGGCTAGACAGACAGTTGAATGGATGCATAGATATATAATCAAAGGAGTGGATGGATAGTTGAAGGTATGGATAATCATATGATTGGTTGGATGCTCAAATGGATGGATAGATGGACAGTTGAGTGGATGGATGGATGGATGGATAGTTGAATGGATGGATAAACAGGATCTAATAGATCAATAATTGAATGAATTGGGTGGATAGTCAGATGGATGGACAAATGGATGCATAGTTGAATGGATGAATGAATAATCGATTGGATGATGGATGGATAGTTGAATGGAAGAATAACTGGATGGATAAATAGTCAAATGAATGGATGGACGAACTGTTTAATGGCTCAATGGATAAATAGTCAAAGAGATGATTGGATGAATGAACGGATGCTCAAATGGCTGGATTATCATATGGATGGATTGTTGGATGAAGGGATGTTCAGATGGATGGATGTTCAAATATATAAAAGGATATAAAAATGGACAGAGATGGTTGAATGGATGGACAGAATATCATGGATGGATAGGTGGCCAAATGGGTAGACAGATAGTTGAATGGATGTATGGATACTCAAATGATATGGATAGTCATATGGATAGATGGACAGTAGAGTGGATGGATGGATGGATGGATGGATGGATGGACAGGATCAATAATTGAATGAATGGATGGCTGAATGAATGGATGGATAATCAGATGGATGTGCAGTTGGATGAATGAATAATCAAATGGATGAATGAATGGATAGTTAAATGGAAGAATAAGTGGATGGATGGATGGATGGATGGATGGATGGATAAGTGGATGGATGGAGCCACAGTAATGCACAAGTCCACAGAAATACTGCTAATAGAACACCAGCAGACGGAGAGTGAGAGAGAGAACACGGGGTCACAGAGGCTCTGCAGGCTGAAGCAGCTCTAATTGCTAATCAGGATAATTGCAGCATGACTAACTGACAGGACGTCACCTCCTCCTCCTGAACGAGGGCGAGAGAACGACACACACACACACCAACTGTAACGTTCCTGCTTCACAGGAGACTTTATTCTGCTTTATTTACTTTACACACGGAGCAGATTTGAGGGCCACTCACCTGTCGTGTTCTTCCTCTGGCAGGACTGATAATGTGAATGCTTCCATGGGTGTGTGTTGGACGTGTCAGAGTTTCAGTAGTACACACACACACACACACACTACAAGCCTACTTTTTTTACACGCCATCTTTTTTCCTCAGTGTATTCACTTGTACTCTTCTGTTCATCTGTTGATCTTTTCATGTAAGCCTTGTCCCAGACACAGCTGACTGAAAAGCAAAATTACTGTAACAGCGAAACGCAACGTTTTATTCTTTACCTCGTCAGAAAAGGCGTTCAAGAGCGTTACAGGGTGTAACTGTTGCCTTGATGTTTAAAACCCACAGTGACAGGGTCACTACACTTGTCTTCCTTTTCCTCCCTCTCTCTCTCTCTCTCCTCCTTGTTCTACTCCACCGCTTCTGTGTCGGAGTCGTTAATTAGCTCGGGTCTGCTTCTGCTCAGCTGTCTGTTCCACAGAGAGAGAGACAGGAAGTGTAAAGAGCAGGAGAGAACTCCTCTGTGCGGGTTTGTGTGTTCGAGTTCCTTAATTAAATGATGTGACCTTCCAGGTCATTGGCCGTGTGAATGTGTGTCAGAGAGAGAGAGAGAGAGGTTCTGTTGAAGAAATCAACAGCTTCATGTGTGTTTCTATTATAGCTTTAGTATGAAAGTAAAGATAAAAGCTCACACACCGAACACGTCTCAGCTGAGGAAGAGGAAAATTATTCCATTTTTCTTCAAACTTTTAACTGCTTTAGGAGAAAAATACCAATTAATGGCTTGTTCTTTGATGTTATTATAGGTGTTAAATTTCATGTGTGTGTGTGTGTGTGTGTGTGAGAGAGAGAGAGAGAGGTGTGTGTGGGGGCAAGAGAAATGGACGAGAGCTACTAAACATCTTTCTTTATCTCTTCATCCCCCGCTCTCGCTCTTCCTCTCAGAGGGAGGCAAGGAGCAATAAAAACAAGGGCAGCTGCTCTCTCTGTGGAGCCTTGGCACTGACTACACACACACACTCACTCGGAGAGAGAGAGAGAGAGAAAAACACACCAAGGCCGGAGATCCTGCTGCTGCTTTGATCACTCGTGAGCGGCTTTGCGATTTGGGACTCACCAAAATGTCAATCATGAAGAAACCCTAGGGTTCGATGCTCAGACTGCTGTTATTCCTGTTCATATACATTACTATGAAGAAGAGAAAAGATGACATCATCATCATCATGCCAAGGTTTGTTTGGTGCATCAGTTCTGAAGAAATCTTCTGAACTGCAAAACCTTGATGTTCCTGCATTTCTGAATCATCTGGATATAAAATGGCTGCCATTTCTCTCAATGTAATTAAGCCCTCACCGGCCAGATAAAGAAATTAAACCCGACCTTTATTCCTTCACATCCTTCATCAGATTGTGTGGACTGAGAAAAATTATTCTTTGCCAATAACCTCCGACTACAGCGAAGCAACTTCTCCCAGGCTGTGATTTTCTGTATTATTAAAATAATCAAAATCAGCAAAACGTCCAAATGTTAAATTATGCTTTTACATTTTAGTTAGGAATTGTGAAGAATTGTTTTGTTTTTTGGAGTGAATAACCAATATGATCTCTAATTCAGTGCCATTACTTTAGGTCACTGGAAATATGGTCAGTAATTGTTACTGCGGTCACAAGACCAGTGACAAATTTCACTAAAGATGTGCACGACCCGATCTGTAACCGCGGGTACATTTCAAGTGTCGACTCTGTTAGTCGTCGTCAACTCTGTTATTGTTAAACATGGCAATTAAACGATTAACGGTATGGATGATAACAGAGCTGACACCATTTTGTCTCTTAACTCCACACGCGAACCTCAAACTAGCTACCTGTATGAAAACAGAATTTTATGGATTTTAATCATATTATTGTTTGAAAAAACGAGTGAAAGCTTCACTCCGACATCACGATAACAGAGCTGAGGAATAATTAATCTACCGTTCTCAACATTTTGTTCGAATTAATGAGATGAGAAACTGAACACGCCTCACTTTCGGAAGTTTCCCGCCAGAGGAAGTGACATCACTCGGTGCAGGTGTCATGCCTATTATTAAAAGTCTTTGTGGATTTTATACGGTTTTATAACAGAGTCAACAGAGTTGACAAGAACATTGGGACAGATAAAATGTATATTTTTTATGACTGAAATTTCACATCATACAGAAAATGGACTTTTGATGCAATTGATTTTATAACAGTTAATAGAATAAGCCTCAGTTAGTTAATAAGCCTCGTTTAGTTAATGTTTTATGGATAAATTGGGTCTAAAATGTGCATCAAGCATCGCTACTGGTCAAAGCTTGTCATAATTTGCATTATTATTCAAAACTGATTCAGTAAAGATTTTTGTGGAAAAGGTTTATCTCAGAGACGCAAAAAGGACCCCGAATTCTAGAACGACCCGTATATTTTCCAGGATGGCATCAACATGTCCACACACACACCATTAAAATCACACAAACATCAATAAATTATTCTATTAAATTATTATTTTGGGGTAAAAATTACTTTACAGGATGACTGAAAGATGTGACTCCGGAATTATTTAAAAAAAAAACCCAAAACAAAACAGAATTTAGAAGTAAATCAGTAAATAAACTCTGTGCAGAATGTGGAGGTAAACTCGAATTGGACCCTCCTTCTTCTGAAATTTGACCCTGGAAGCACTTATCCACAACTGATCTCAAAACACGAATCTTTACATTAACTAAAGCTGATATGACAAGAAACGCAGGAACAGCTGGCGTCCTGGACCAGCTGTTTTTCCAGAACTTGGCAGTTGTTGTCAACATGATTCCTAAAGAAAACAGGCAAAGCATGTTTATTGCGTAGGAACCTTGAAAGTTCTTCACTGATGGTCTGAAAATGTTTCAGCTGTCATGAGCATTGAGGTAAGAGACAGATTTATCGTCTGAGACTCGATCTATTGCATGATGGTAGAACTGCGAACAGGACACCTGCGTCTTCATGCTTGGGATATTGAGCAGAAACTTTGGCCTCCACGTCGAGGTCGTGGTTTGCCCTCGCAAATAAACCCTCGAGGTCGGTCACTGAAGATCCAAACTTCACAATGTGTTCTCCTGCTGCCCTCTGGTGGTGTACTGATGAGTTACAACGCACAAAGTGATGGATGGGAGCTCCTTTGGCTTGGTGGTAATAAATCACATCTCCATGATGAAAAGGTTCTCCGGTTCCTCAGCCTCATAGCTGTGGATGAAGAGCAAAAGAAGCAGACCTGAGGAGGAAATAATCCTGGCCCAGGAGACAGAAGACGACTTTAGATTGGTCCTTTAAAGAACGTGTGAAGAACCCTTTAAGAGTGGTGCAGGAGCTAAATGTTAAACATGTGACAGGTTCTAAGTGTTAAAGCAGAAAATAACATGGGGTTTGTAAGACAAGATTCAAAATTCTAAATAAATGGTTCTTCATGGGTTCTTGGCAGCTGTGAAACCTGTACACGACCCGTGAACTTTCTTTTATTTTCAGTCTGAACATGTTTTCTGATTTCTAGTGAAAGATGATGGCTCTAGTGAGTTAAAACCCTATAGCGCCCCCTGCTGGATCACATCACAACAACAACAATCGAGAATTTTCTTTCTTTCTTTTTAATCTAGATGTTGATGAATCAGTAATATTCAACCTACAGACTTTTATACATCAGCACTGAGAAGCTGTGCTACTGCTCTAACATTTTAAAAGCACTACTTTGACATTTTTCTGGACAACATGCCCAAGATGTCTGAACAGAACTGTAGAAGTAAATAAAATAAAATCAATATAAATGACAGGAGAACATCGAACCATCCTGCACTCAACACACATTACATTACAGACATTAAACTCATGCTTATCGCAGCTTCCTGCTGGAGGATTCCTGCCAGAACGTTGTCTTAAAACAAAAAACGTCTTCGTAAAAATACGTAGCAACTGGAAGAACAAGGAAAGGAAAAAGTGTAACAACTGATAAAGAAAAGTGTGAATGTTCTCAGTGGTGGAAAAAGAAGAGATGGAAGTGTTTAAACAGGAACGCAGGGAGAACCTCCTGGGAAACGTTGGAAAACAGGAAGTAGCTCTGTCCATCACGCAGGTAGGATTAAGCACCACGGAAGGTGCGATTCTGGATGGAGTCGGTTCTACCGTCCTTCATTTATTTTCTGTTAATACTAATATAAGAAAAATAAAAACAGCAGCCTTTGGACATTTCACATTCCTCATAAGACTGCTCGGTCAGAAAAATCACATTTAATTATAAAATTTGCAACAATTTACAAATATATATATATATATATATATATATATACACACACACACACAGAGCATTTCAGTGATACAAGTCACTATAAATTCAGTTCTATATTTCTATAAAATATTAAGCTAGGCTATAAAGCTAGCTAACACTCGTGAGCTAATCTAACACGAACCTCAGCACAACTACTCCTGGTGTAGATTAGATTAATTTGGCACATACTGATACACAAAAAAGTGTGACATTATTCATCATGTAAAAAAAAAAAAAGGGTCGGAGCTTAAGTTAAATTTGGTCAGCAGAAAGTAAACTCAACCATGTGACATCACAACAATACTTTACATAACATTAACTTGGCTGGAGTGCTGGAGAGGTGATGTCACTGTTAGTGTCAACATAAGCTCCGCCCACTTGGCCTGATGGATGCTTGTCAGGATATACTTTAAAATTTTAAGAGGGAAAAAAAAAACATTCCTATAAATGAGGTGAAGTTTTTTTTCCACACACACCGCCTGATCTACAGCCGCAAAACCACAACCAACCACAGTGAGAGAGTGGGCGTGTCCTCATCTCCTCATATCCAGGCCGAGCGAGGTCTGTTGTAACTCTGCAACGAGAACAAACCAGAAAAGTTCACCTCGGACTGTCGAGGCTCCCTGACCAATCAGAATCCAGGATTCATGAACTGAGCACAACATCTGTACGATCATCACGTCATGTACAGCGAGAAGGTCAGTGTTTCAGAGCCCCTCACCCTCTCCTCGTAGCCACGCAGAGTCATCCTCTCTGTCTCCAGGTGAAGCTCCTCCTCCTGCAGCCTCAGCCTCTCCCTCAGCTCCGCCTCCTCCTGCTCGAGTCTCTGTTGCTCCTCCCACTGCTCCCTGCGCTTCTGTTCCACCTGAAGTGGGGACACGGTGTGTGAGGGTCGGCTCGGGGTGGGACAGTGTCATAAACACCCTTGCGCTTTTCAGACGGGATATAAACAAATACTAATCTGACATTTGGGTCAGAAAGAGAGTTAACCTCAACCACGTCGTCACTGGAGGATTCGTTCTGCCGTCGTATTTGTATTTTGTAAACTATAGCTGTAATATTTGAAACACACACACACCTGAGCGCTGATGTTGTGCATGTGTGCCGTGCGCTGCCGCTCCTGCTCCTCCCTCTGCTGCTGTATCTCCACCTCTTCCTCCTCCAGCTGCTGGAGAAGCTCCGCCCTCCTCCTCTCACACTCCTCCCGAGCCCTGCGCTTCTCCTCCATCTGCTCCTTCAGCTGCTCCTGACGCACAGTCAGCACCTTTGCACACACACACACACACACACACACAATTTACTGAGTGTTATAGTCTGATAAATACTTATATCCTGAATATCAAAGTATATTGGATAATCGATTAATGGCACAAATGCATACACACTATGAGGTACACTTTACCTCATCCATGAGTCTCTCTCTGGCTCTCCTCTCCCTCTCCCACTGAGCCTCACGCTGATCCCACACCCTCTGTGCCTCTTCTCTGATTGGACCGACCACACACACACACGTTATAAATATTTATACAGTGTTATATGGTGTTATGTCAAAGCTGTGAGCGCGTACTGAAACCCCACCCCTTGCTCCGCCCCCTCACCTGTAGAGCAGGTCGAACTCGGCCTCTCTCTCTCTCTCCAGCTGCAGCTGCTCTTCCAGAACCACCTTCATCCACGCCATATCAGCCGCCGCCCTCTTCCTCCTCATGCTCTGCACCCGCCGCTCCTCCTTCTCGGCCTCCAGCAGCACCGCCAGGATCCTCCGATCCGCCTCCTGAGTGAGAAACGCAAACAGAGGAGGAGCACAGTGCCGTATTTCAGCTAAGACGACTCAGTGTTGGTCATTTTTTGGTACAGAAGATGATGTTCTTCCAAAATCTGTCTCACTCACGAGTTCCTCCTGGACCTGCTGCGCTCGTCTCTTCAGCTGCGCTCGGTACTGATGGCTCAGGAGGCGTCTGCGGGAACACCAGCAGTCAAAACACTGATCATCAGCGACATCACACACATACACACCTTCGTCTCGCTCTCACCTGAACTCAGATTTCTTCTGCTTCTCCTTGGCTCTCCTCCTGTCCTCCTCCATCCGCTCCACCTCCAAACGCTGGAACAGCAAAGCGTCCTCCTCCTGCTGCAGACGCCGACTCTGGAACACACACATGCTACAAATTCAGCTTTTTCACTCCTTCATCTTCAGGACTATAATCTGAATCTATGTTCCTAAGATCTGAAACGTTTTGGAAAAAATCAAGTGTTTTTTTTTTTGTAAACTCGCCTCCTGGTCTCGGAGTTTGAGCTCTTCCATCTGTCGCTGCAGGTACTCGGCTCTCTCCCTCTCCTTCTCTTTCCTCCTCTCCTCCTCCTCCCTCATCCTCTCCAGCGCCTCCTGTCTGCTCCTCTCATACTCTTTCTCAAAACGCTCTCTCTCCTGCGCAGCCTCCTCCTCCGCCTCGGGGTTAAACCATCAACATATCGTTCACACTCACCCGCTTTCCCGTGTCTGAAAAAGCCACTCTGATATAAAATAAAAATTTCTGTACCTGTTTTTTGTGCTGCTGCTGCACCTGCCACTGGCTCACCACATGCTCCTTATGTAGCTCCGACTCCACCTGCATCACAAACACACACTTACATATCTACACCTCTGTAGGTGATGACATCATCATGTTGACAGTTACTCCCATGTTATATTATCCACTCTTTTCTTCACTCACCTTGCGCAGGTCTGGACTGTTCTTCCTCCAGTGTTCCTTCAGAAGCTCCTCTGCAAGCTGCAGAGAAAAAAAAACACAATAATTAAGATTTAAACAGGAATACTGTATGGGGAACTGGAACATGTAGGCGGGATCACCGTCTTCCTGCGCTCCTCGCGGGCTGATCGCAGAGCCTCGGCTCTCTGCTGTTGTTGTTGCTGCTGCTGGTGCCTGAAGGTGGCGCTCCTGTCTCGGGCGACGGCTCGGAGCTCAGCCTCCAGCTCTGCGTCCTCCTCCTGCAGCATTCTCCTCAGACGCTTCCTGCGCTCCTCCAGGTTCCTCCTCCTCTCCTCCTGCTGGAACGCCTCCATGCTGACACACAGAAACACGAGGAGGACATTTTCAGCAAAAACGTCTCATTGTTCTCCACTCGTCCCTGATTTCATGTCTAAATCATATGATTGTGAAAGATTTCTGTTGAAAGTGTACAATTTAAAAAAGAAATCTGTGACGTTAAAGCCGGGATGAAGAGTGGAAATAATGGGAGGTTTTAAGACCTGATCCGTCTCCTGACGCGTTGATTACCTCTGCTGATAGGACTCGTGCGAGCTCCAGTGCGCCTCTTTACTGCAGCGAATCTGCTGCTGTTTAAAATACTGCGAGTGCATCTGCCACTGGTGGAGACGCCGCGCTTCCTGTTCTCTCTGACGCAGCTGATGCTCCAGAGGACGGAACCGCCTCGGCCAGCGAGAGGAAAGGGGCGGCAAGGCCATCGTCCAACCTGAAG
Organism: Bagre pinnimaculatus; assembly: GCA_028877455.1. Lineage (NCBI taxonomy): Eukaryota > Metazoa > Chordata > Actinopteri > Siluriformes > Ariidae > Bagre > Bagre pinnimaculatus. The sequence continues at coordinate 1,677,434 of JAPEKL010000017.1, forward strand.
ATAAAGTCACAAAGAAATCTGATCTCAAGGGGGATCTAGAGTTTTATCCTTCATCTGTCTGCTTTCATTTCATTCAGTTTCATCTCAGAGTTCTTATTATTATTGTTGTTTTTATTCCTTTTCCTTTACTGTAATGTTGTTATCACTGTATAGTGATGTATCGTGACAGTATCCTTGGGTACACTAAAATGCCCTTATTATTAAATCTAGAGAGATTTTATTTATCAGTGTTGGCTATTAGGGTCCATGACCTGTTAGCAACATTAGTCTGTTAGCTTCAGTGTAAAATTACAGAAGTAAACTTTAATCACTAAACATGTCTGAGATAGGGCGGCACGGTGGTGTAGTGGTTAGCGCTGTCGCCTCACAGCAAGAAGGTCCGGGTTCGAGCCCCGTGGCCGGC
>JAPEKL010000017.1:2070368-2081625 GCA_028877455.1 Bagre pinnimaculatus
TCCGTCTGGACGCGAGGCCGAAACGATAAAGTATTTATGCGGATTCGACAAAAACGTACTCGTGTGGACGGGCCCTATGGCTGACAGATTTTATCCTGTTTACAGTGGGTGTTCCCACCACGAAAGAGAAACCAATTGAAACCAAAAGAGTGAAGGTGATTATCATGCCATTACCATGTGAATAATGTTTTATGAATGTGTAAGTGGGAGCTCAGCGCTCCGACTCTGGTGTGATTGAGGAAGGTGATGAGTTTTAAGTTTCGTCTAATTTAGGTAATTAAAAAACTATAATATTTGGCAGTGGGTACATAGGAAAGTGTAAAGTATAAAGTTTGTCAATATATTTATCATGCTTGTATGATTAAAAACTCGCGAACATATTTATCTAAATACATGACCTATTCATTATAAACCTGTCAAGGTTCACCTGCGAAGCTCTCAATCCCAAAGGGTTAAGCACACAGTGAAATTCCTCCTCTGCATTTAACCCATCTGAAGCAGTGAACACACACACAAATGAACACAGACACATACCCAGAGCAGTGGGCAGCTATGCTACAGCACCCAGGGAGCAGTTGGGGTTTAGGTACCTTGCTCAAGGGCACTTCAGCCCAACCTCGGGCCATGTCTTTGGGGGAAACCAGAGCACCCAAAGGAAACCCATGCAGACACAGGGAGAACATGCCAACTCCACACAGAGAGGCCCTGTCAGCCACTGGGCTCAAACCCAGAACCTTCTTGCTGTGAGGCGACAGTGCTAACGACTACACCACTGTACCACCCTATGTTGATGTTGTAATGGTGATGTACACATCACACTCATCGTTGTAGTGGCGCTTAAGAGGGCCAAAGATACAGAACCAGATTTTCCTTTTCCTCCTACTTCTATTCCAACACATTATCTTTCTCCTTAACTCATTCTTCTTCCATTACTACAGCAGAGGTCCTGCAGATTCTCTTGCCCGTTGCAGCTGGATCCCATCCCTTCTACAATGCCCCAGCCCACCTTGCATCATCATTTCCATTGTAAACAACTCCGTAACTCCATCTAGTCACCACCTGATTTCAAGAGAGCAAAGGTTATACCCACCCTAGAAAACTCCACAGCTGATACCTGAGACATCAGGAACTACCAAACAGTGTCGCTTCCCTCTGTTCTTGAACATGTAGTATAAATCCAGTTGCCTCTCAGTCTTCGCCAGAACAACCTCCAAGTGCCTTACCAGTCTGGCTTCAAAGTGGCATACTCCATAGAAATACTCTTGTGGATGTTACTGAGAAGCTCCACGTCCCTCGATCAGTCAACCTGGCAGTGATCCTTACCTTCCTTGACCTTTCAGCATCCCTTGACACCGACAGTCACAAGACTCTCCTGTCCATCTGCATGAGTCTTGGAATTTGTAGCTCAGCATGTTGGTGGTTTGCTTCTTATCTGGTGGAATGGTCAAACCAAGTGACCTGGATGGGATCCATATCTGTTCCATGCAGACTTCCTTCTGGTGTCCCACAAGGCTTAGTGCTCGATCCCTTTTATATACAGTATATGGTGAAAAGCATGTGGACACCTGATAATCACACCCCATTGCAAAACCATGGTAAGTAACATGAGTTTGTTTCTGTTGCTGCTATAACAGTTTCCACTCTTTGGAGAATGCTTTCCACTAGATTTTGGAGCATGGCTATGGGGATTTGTCCATTCAGCCACAAGCATTATTGAGGTCAGGCACTAAAGTCATATATGAGAAGGTCTGGTGCACAGTCCACAAGGGCATTGTCGTAATGAAGCAGGTTTGGACCTTTTGGTTTCAGTTATGGGAAATCATAATACTACAGCTTACAAAGACATTCTAGACAATAGTGTGCTTCCAACTTTGTGGTAAATGTCTGAGGAAGAACTACACATGGGTATGTTGGCCAGTTGTCCACAAACTTTTGGCAATATAATGTATGAGGTTATCCTCACATGGGTTTTCATACCACTGCTATACTGATGACACTCAACTCCCCTTTCATCACTCAGACACTTATGTTACTGCACGTATCTCGGTGGCCAATGGGGAAGCAATGGCCTAAAGGTTAGAGAAGCAGCTTTGGGACCAAAAGGTTGCCAGTTTGATTTCCTGGACCAGCAGGAATGGCTGAAGTGCCCTAACTTTAGGGGGAAGGCACCTAAGGTTAATGGCTGAAGTGCCCTAACCTTAGGGGCAAGGCACCTAACCCTCAAATGCTCCCCAGGCTGCCCAGTGCTGTGGGTATGTCAGGGTCTTGTTGTATGTTGCTCTGGATAAGCGTGTCTACTAAATGGTAAACTAATGGTAGATATTAAGATACCAAGACTAAGATGCCTGGAGATGTATATCAAGATCTTGTGATCCCCATGGACAACTTTCAGATCTCACTGTCTGTCACCATACCACTTTATAGTCCTTGACAACTTTCAAATCACACCACCTCACACTGCCCGCAACATTGCTATGGTTCTGGACAACCAGCTGTCATTTTCATGTCAGTTTCTCTTTTATAACCTCAGGAGGATCCACAGAGGCCACTTAGGTACTCGGGTGTTCAGTCCCTTGTCATTTCAAAACTGGTTCAACTGCAACTCATGCTTGCTATGGCTCCCCTTAAGCACCATCTGACTTTTGCCCCTGATCCAGAATGCAATTGCAAGTCTTGTTTTCACAATTCCTAAGTTCTCCCACACTACACTATTGCTGCATTACCAAGGGATACAGAGATGCTGACTATCCCTCAAGGTATAACGAAGACATGCATCAAGACTCTTCTCTGTCCTGGCACCCAGTTGGTGGAATGAACTTCCCCAGGCTATCTGAACAACTTTGGCTGTCTTCACGCTTATTCTTAACCTACTTCTATACCAAGCACTTAAAATATCACTGATTTAATTTATTATTTAACTAGAGACCTGTGCAGGTCTGAGCTCAGCCTTTGTCTGATTGGAAGATAGAAGCTGTGGTACATAAACAGAAAAAAAATAGGCCACTCAAAATTGACACCAGGATTTGGACCAACATTGCCAATATGTTCTGCTCCTGGACAGTGCGCTAGACCACTCACCCACAAACTGAGGTTATGCAACATGGTACTTGCATAGTTGGTATGCAGTGGCAGCACACCACGACTGTGGATTCGCTACCTGAGGTTGGCGCACCAATTACATTCTTAAACACGCTCGAACTCGGATAAACATATGCATACAGACAGGTGCCCCTATAGGGTTCAGCCAAAGGCTGAGCCAAAAATCATTTGATGGGTGTGTTTTTGTTTGTTCCTATGCTAACCGCCCCCTAACAGGGCTTTAGTTTGATGGTGTTCTTAGGCCCTGATAATTTGAACTAGCACGAGAACATGTTTCTGAAGGCCACTACAAGGCACGTCTGTAAGTCTCACTGTGTTTGACTTCACAGGTAAAACAGATCATGGAGGAAGCAGTCACGCGGAAGTTTGTACACGAAGACAGCAGTCATATCGTCTCCTTCTGCGGTGAGCAAACACTTTTTCACGTTGTCATCACGCCATGAGTTCCATTCCAACAGTAAAAATGGACTTTTCTAATACACACTGCTGAGTTCTGCACACGACTACGAAACACAAATTAAAAACTATTGCTGCTGCAGTGACTCAGACTTGAGAAAGTTTTATCACATCTGATCTTTGGGATTTTATTTCTATTTGAAATTTCAGTCACTTTGTGGGTCTCAGCCAGAGCTCAGGGCTTTGATGATCTGGAGAGGAATAATAAATTCAGGAAGTGGAGTGATGTGATCAAAAGAAGCACAATGTCTCGCTCTCTCTCTCTTTCACTCTCTCTTGTTCTTGCTCTCGCTGTCTCTCTCCTCCCACCGGATCCACCAGTGATGAAAGAGGTTTTCGGAGGAAAGTGTGAATTAGCATCCGTCACATTGAGTACCGAGGAAAAGTGAGAGAGAGAGTGTGCAAAAATAATTGCAGGTTTACACATCTGGTTTTCTCAGTGAGACGCACATTTTCTCTCTCTCTCTCTCTCTCTCTCTCTCTCTCTGTTTCTCTCTCTCTCTCTCACTCACACACACCTGGTCATAACTGCTTCTTGACACGTGTACAGTGAGAAATCTGTCAGCGAGTCTGTCACGACACGTGCGTTTCAGTGCGAGTGTTATGTCACATTAACTCCTACACACACAGGTCTAAATGAAGTGCGAAGTGTGTGTCAGAGTGTGTGACACATCAGCATGGGGATTACAGAGCATGAAAATAACTCCAGATGTATTTGTGTGTAGAAAAGAAAAGAAAAATGGATTCATTTCCAGTGCTGAATTTATCAGCTTTAACCCAGAGATGTTTTTGAGGAGATATAGTTTTCTTTAACATGTGACACACACGCGTGTGTGTGTGTGTGTGTGTTTTCACAACCTGTTTACTCTTTACTGGTCCTCTTCTCTCTTTCTGTTTCTCTCATCACGTCTGTCTCTTCTTTCCTTTCTTCTTTCTTCTCACACTTTTCCTTACTCATCCTTTTGTTCATTTGTTCCTTCTTTCTTTATCTTTCCTTCATTTCTTCCTTTCCTTCCCTTCCTTCCTTCTTTCTGTCTCTTTATCTCTTTTGTTTTTCTTTTTCTCCTTCATTCAAAATGCTGTCATCATTTCCTCACTATTCCTCTTTGTATTATATTTCACTATTCTATCTCAAATCTTCTTCTTCATCTTTTTTTCATCTCCACCAGTCTTTCTGGAAAAAAAGAAAAACACTGACTCATAAAAGCACAATTTCTGTACTTTTTCAATTTCTGAACATTAAGAGCACTCTGAATCCCACACTGCATCAGTAGCAGACAAGGTCTCTGTCTCTGACCCACACACACACACACACACACACACACACAGAGAGAGAGGGAGACGGAGAGAAATTCAGCATCATCTCCATTTCTGCTATAGCTGTGCAGCTCTGTTGCCACGGTTACACAGGGCGGGATAGCCATTAGTATTGTGTTTTTAATAAGCAGCCCCATACGCATGCATGCGCGGACACACACACACACACACACACACACACACACAGTCATTTCCCATTCCTGTTGATATTACAGCTGATGAGCTTTTGCTTTCTCTGTCTTGCTAAACTACCTTCCTGTCTCTCTCTCTCTCTTTCATTATTCCCCTTCTCTCAGTTCACTCATATTTTGACCTGTTTCCTTTTCTCCCACCATCATATGTATTCATTTAACTTCTCTCTTTCTTCTTTTCCTACTCTTTTCTCTCTTTCTTTATTTGCTGTCAAAGGATCTGTCGCTTTCACTTTCTTCCATCATTCTGTTTCCTTTCACGCCTTCTGTTCTCTCTCTCTCTCGTATTGTCTACATCTTACCTCTTCCTGCTCTCTGTCACTCTTACATACTTTCTGTCTGTCTGTCCTTCTCTGTTTACTTTTCTTCTGTTCTGTCTGACTCTGTCTCTCGTTCATCTGCAGTAATGTTGATTCCTTCACCTTCAGTTCGGTGCTTTATCACCGTGTGTGTGTGTGTGTGTGTGTGTATGTGTTAAAGCTCATGTAGCAGTAAGAAGTAAAGCGATAAACTACTCAGGTTAATGAAAAGTCGCACTGTCACTTAATTTGCTGAAATCCAGCTTCACGTATTATTGTTTAGTCTAGTTGAGTCTTTGATATAAAATATTCACATCTCTGTTTTCTCCCTGATTCAGCCCTCTTCCACATCCAAGCTCAGAGAAGCACGTTAGTGCTGCCATGATTGACGAGAGAGAGCGAGAGCACTAGCCCCTTCCACTCAGAGCAGGGTGGTTTTGCTCCTGTTAGAGGACGAACAGCTGGGTGTGTGTTTTATGAATAAGTCTGTGATGACTGCGGAATTACAGAGACACAAAGATGAACACTCTCTATTACTGTAATGTACCTGTTAGACCCAGCATTTTTCACACTCACACACACCATCCATTATCTGTAGCCGCTTATAGTGAGGCGACAGTGCTAACCACTACACCACCGTACACACACTACTGTAATAAGAAGCTACTGTAGAATCAAATGTGCAGGCTGGTGTGTGTGTGTGTGCAGGTGCTATGGAGGCCACAGATGGTGTTCAACCCTGCGCACCTGCAGGCTGTGTGTGTGTGTGTGTGTGTGTGTGTGTGTGTGTGTGTGTGTGAGTGAGAGAGAGACTTCTCTTCTCCACTGTATTAATGTCCTTTCACACACTTACAATTTTCCACCGAACACAGTGGGGTCCTGGACAGAGGGATGAAGACGAGGACAAATGGAGAGATGAAGAGAAGAAAAAAAGGTTGAATAAAAAAATGTAGTGATGAGGAGCAGAAAAAAAACACCAGGTAAAGGGGGATGGAGGAGGAAGTGGAGGAGACAAAATGGAGGAGCATGGGGTGAGAGAAATATAGAGGGTGAGGGGAGGAAGAAAGAGCCAGACAGGGATAAAGGTGGCATGAATAAACACGCACGCACCGTATTGGAGAGGGAAACTCAGAAGTGGAGAGCAATGATGAAGTAAATGATTCACTAAGTGCACTTTGTCAGCGGTGGTCACCATGGTTACCCAGCATCCCCCCCCCATCCCCACCCAACCCAACCCAAGAGTCAACAGCCCCACACACACACACACACACTGCCACGTAGCACTTGTTGAGTGTGTGCTTCAGTGTGTCCATATGCGGCTCGAATACATGCTGTGTGTGTGTGTCTGTTGACTACTCACCTTTAAGATCTTCTCCTTTGAAATGCCACCTGACATTTTTCCTGACAGTAATCACCTGACAGTAATCAGCTTCTGTGTGTGTGTGTGTGTGTGTGTGTGTGTGTGTGTGTGTGTAGCTGCTGTGGAAGCATGTATGTTACACGGCCTGAAGCGGAGAGCCGCTGGGTTTTTGCGCAGCAACAAAGTAGCAGCTTTGTTCACCAAAGTGGGGAAGAGTTTTGCTCCGGCTGAGCAGCTCTGCCGCAAAGCTCAGGAACTGGAGCAACTGCTGGAGAGCAAGTGAGAGGACACACACACACATATATAACTGGTCATAAATATCTCTGTCTTTAACCTTTGTGTGTGTGTGTGTGTGTGTGTGTGTGTAGAAGAGCTCCGATGGGCTCGTACAGTGAGACAGCTCGTAAATTACCCCTACGACTCCCCAACCTCTCGCCGCAGGCCGCACGGCACCTCTGGATCCGCACAGCTCTCATCGAAAAAGTCCTCGACAAGATCGTCTTGTACCTGGTGGAGAACAGCAGGTGATGGGGGGGGGGGGCAGGAAAAGGTAGTGAATTTAGAAATGAAACAGCTCAAAAGAAAAAGGTGTGAGACATGAAAAAGAGGAGATGATACATTGAGTGAGAGGAAATGAAGGAGAGAGAGATGTTGAGAGAGGCAGAGAGAGAGAGAGGCAGGCAAAAAGACAAAGACTGGGAGACAGACGGAGAGACAGAGCAGTACAGAAAGAGAAGAAATAGTCTTGTAATGCTTTCATGAAAGACAGAAATAGAATGTTATCTGGAAAGATTGGGGGTTGGATGGAGGGATAGTTGGATGGACCGATGGATGGATGTACCATTGGAATGATGGATGGACAGATGGATGAAGCACTGTATTGATGGATGGATGGGTAGATGGACTATTGAAATGATGGATGGATGGATGGACCACTGTATGGATGGATGGATGGATGGACCACTGTGTGGATGGATGGATGGGTAGATGGACCACTGTATGGATGGATGGATGGATGGACGACTGGATGGATGGATGGATGGATGGACCATTGGTTGGTTGTATGTATGTATGTACCACTGTATATATGGATGGATGGCTGGATGGACCACTGTATGGATGGATGGATGGATGGACGACTGGATGGATGGATGGATGGATGGACCACTGTATGGATGGATGGGTAGATGGACCATTGGTTGTATATATATATGTATGTATGTACCACTGTATGTATGTATGTATGTATGTATGTATGGATGGATGGATGGATGGATGGACCACTGTATGGATGGATGGCTGGGTGGACTACTGTATGGATGGATGGATGGACCACTGTATGGATGGGTAGATGGACCACTGTATGGATGGATGGGTGGATAGACCACTGTATGGATAGACCACTGTATGGAGGGATGGATGAACGGACCACTGGATGGATGGATGGACCGACCACTGTATGGATTGATGAATGGACCACTGTATGGATGGATGGCCCACTGTATGGATGGAAGGATGGATGGGTGGATGGACCACTGTATGGATGGATGGATGGGCGGACCACTGTATGGATGGATGGATGGGCGGACCACTGGATGGATGGATGGATGGACCGACTACTGGATGGATGGATGGATGGACCGACCACTGTATGGATGGATGGATGGACCACTGTATGGATTGATGGATGGACCACTGGATGGATGGATGGATTATAGTGTTAATACTTGCTGATAATGTTGTTGTGATAATTTCAGTAAGTATTATGAAAAGGAGGCGGTGCTCATGGACCCGGTGGACGGCCCCATCCTCGCCTCTCTGTTAGGTGTGTTTCTCTCTCTCTCCGTCTCTCCATCTGTCTCTTCCTCCATCTCTCCATCTGCATTGCTGTTAGGTACAGACTTAGTATGTGTTTCTCCCTCCATCTCTTCATGTGTGTCTACTGATCTCCATCTCTTTGTCTTCCTCTGTCCTCTCCTTATCTGCCTCTCTCTCCCTCTTTTATTCCCTTTATATCTGTCTTTACATCTGTCTCAGCTTTTATCTTTCCATCCATCTTCATGTCCCTCAGTCTTTTCCTCATCATCTCTTTCTTATTTGTCTTTCTATCCATGTCTTCTGCTGTTTCCTTCCATCTTTCTTTCTCTACCTCTTCCCTTTCATCTGTTTCACCGTCTCTTTTTATCTCACTTAATTCTGTCTGTCACTCTCACTGTTATTTCTCTCCATTTATCTCTCTCTCATCTGTCAGTTTAATCTGTTTCACGCCCTCTCTTTCTCCATCCCTATCATCAGTTTCTCTCTCCGTCTCTCCCACCATCTCTCTTTCATCTATTTTTCTTTTTCTGTCTTGCTTGATCTCTCTCCCTGTCTGCATCACGGTTACCTTTATCTCTTTCTTTTTTCTTCTCTCTCTCTCTCAGTGGGTCCGTGTGCGTTGGAGTACACCAAGATGAAGACGGCTGATCATTTCTGGACGGATCCCTCGGCAGACGAGTTGGTGCAGAGACACAGGATCCACAGCGCGCACTACAGACAGGACTCGCCCACTAAGAGACCCGCGCTGTGTGTGAGTAACGTGACGCACTCCGTCTGACACACTCCCTCGACTTACAGCTTACACACAGTACAAAACACACAACATGCTGCACTGGACACGACAGCGAACACCACAGTGACCGTGTAGCGCCAGTAGAACCATCCAGGGGGGTGAATACTTATGGATAACACGTTATACACCATATTATCAAGTACAGCCTTCTACCAGACTGTGGATTTGCCTGGGAAGGAATTTTGCCTTGTCATTTCTTGTTTGCACACACACACACACACACACGCACACCCTCAGATGAGATTTGAGCTTTATAATCCAGTCCTTCCTCTTGTGCTTTATTTAAACAGGGATATGGAGTAAAAAGCAAACACTGGCTAATAATTAAATGGCGTTCGGTGCTGAGTGACATGCGAGCGGCTGATACGGTCACAGATTTGGGGAATAGAACAGAATTGTTTCCCTGTTTTTCTACTTGAGGGAACGGTCAAGTATCACCGAATGTTAAGATGCCTGAACTGAAGCAGCTCTCAGCGCCTCATGTCCTTCTTCTGATGATCCGTTTTAATCTCTGTCAGCACCACACACACCGGGAAGTGACTTCATCAACAGCAGCAAGAAGCATCGCGACAACATGACGAGCCACTTGAGGTGTTCTCACTTCAGTGCAGATTTGATCTGATGCTCTAAAGAAGCGACGAAACTAAACGATCGGCTCGAATGATTCCTCTGACCAATACCGTGATGGGCGTGGTCCGACTTTTCCTCAGTTCCCCACTCGGTACTTTAGTTCCTATCTGCAGGGAGTTCCTGTTTACTGTTTGACGAACAAAACGGAAGAATAAAATATACACCCATGGTTTCCTGTGATAGGAAAGTGTAAAGAAAAATAAACAGCTGTTACTGCTTTTTACTAGAAGTAAAAAAAAAAAAAACTGCAGGACAGGCCACGCCCACAAGAAACGAGTCATATTACAAACGACATGAGCGTCTTGTCACGTGATGGTGTGAACAGGCCTGTGGCCATGGCAACAGGGGACACACACACACACACACAGAGAACTGGGCTCAGAGCCAGACACAGCCTGATACCGATTGAGACCAATCTGGTGCACCATTACCCTCTCTCTCTCTCTGATGCTTAATCAATCCAGACCACAGAAAGATGTGACCGTGTGTGTGTGCAGATCCAGAAGAGACACTCCAGCAGTAGTATTGATGAGCGTCCGTCTCCCTCGGCGAGGGACTATGTAGAGTCGCTGCACCAGAACTCCAGAGCAACACTGCTGTTTGGCAAGAACAACGTGCTCGTACAGCCGGTAACACACACACACGCGCACACATTGTTCACAACAAAATGGATCCCAAACCATCATGTAGGACACAATCCTGAGAACCCAAAACGTTACTCACACTTCTGTTACAGCCGCGCTGAATTCTGGATTCTGATTGGTCCGTTCTGAAGGTGTTGATTCATTTTCTGTACTAGCATCTTGGACAGTAGTGCAGCTGCTCATTACAGGTTTATATATATTAATGCACTCGTTCTACTACATCATATACAGTGTCTTGCAAAAGTATTCATCTCCCCTTGGTGTTTGTCCTGCTTTGTCGCATTACAAGCTGGAATTAAAATGGATTTTTGGAGGGTTAGAACCATTTGATTTACACAACATGCCTACAGCTTTAAAGGTGAAAATTGTTTTATTGTGACACAACCAATAATTAAGGTGAGCAAACAGAAATCTGGAGTGTGCATAGGTATTCACCCCCCTTTTGTATAAAACCTCTAAATAAGAGCTGGTCCAGCCAATTCACTTCATAAGTCAGATAATTAGTTGATTAAGATCCACCTGTGTGCAATCAAACAGTCACATGATCTGTCACATGATGTCTGTATAAATCACCCTGTTCTGGAAGGACCCTGACTCTGCAACACTACTAACCAAGCAACATGAAAACCAAGGAGCCTCCAAACAGGTCA
>JAPEKL010000017.1:2421337-2436365 GCA_028877455.1 Bagre pinnimaculatus
ACAACTGCTCCAGACGGAAGGAACGAACCACAGAACCCTCACAACTGCTCCAGACGGAAGGAACGAACCACAGAACCGTCACAACTGCTCCAGACGGAAGGAACGAACCACAGAACCCTCACAACTGCTCCAGACGGAACGAACGAACCACAGAACCCTCACAACTGCTCCAGACGGAACGAACGAACGAACCATAGAACCCTCAACAACTGCTCCAGACGGAACGAACGAACCATAGAACCCTCAACAACTGCTCCAGACGGAACGAACCATAGAACCCTCACAACTGTTCCAGACGGAACGAACCATAGAACCCTCAACAACTGCTCCAGACGGAACGAACCATAGAACCCTCAACAACTGCTCCAGACTGAACGAACCATAGAACCTTCAGCTATTCCAGGTGGAACAGCAGGCCCATGCCCTATAAAAACTACTGACGCAACTCATGTCATCAACAAAGCAGCAAGTCTGGAAGAAATGGGTAATATGTACTAAAAATAGAAAAAAAAACCAAACAAAATGCTCCGATCACAATTTTACAGCCGGAACACGCGCTTAAAGTGCTTCCAGTCTAAACTGCCGCATCGATTCCAATAGAATTCTATTTGTAATAAAAGATGGACATCAGACGGACAACCTCACAAACGGTTCTGGTGTAAATTAGCCTTTAGGGACGCTACATGGAGATCAACCAAAGATGTCGGATGTGACAAATAAAAGAACCCTTAGAGGTGCTAAATGGGACAAACCAAATATATCCTCTGCCCATTTTTCCGTACCCCCCCGGTCCAGTCCCAGTGTTCTGGACTTACAGAACAGTGTTAGGAGACATGACCGACCGCTCCTCTCCAGTCACAGCAGAGTGACACAGAGACCACGGAAGCACTCGGAGTCTCAGAATTTAATGAGAAGCTGCGCAGTTGGAAAGTTTGGAGGAAAGCTGCTAATGAAAACATCAATACAGAGAGAAAGGGACTGAGGCCATGAGGATCAATTTCAGCCTCTCGACTGCCACTGAAGCATGAAACAATCAATCATGCATTACGCTGCTCTTTACCGTCACAAAACACACCCGCGTTTCATTACGACTCGGCTTTTCATGCTCATCGCAGCAGCAGCGAGACCGGGCTGTGATGTGTAGAGTCCTGTTCCTGCAGGACGGACAACAGTATGAAGAAACGCTAAAATCTGAGCAAATGGGAACAATTAGCATCTATAATACACTCGAAAGGGCCGCCATTACTTTGTTACAACGAACCACACATTAAATTCATCATGGTTGGCAGTGATCGTAACAAACACGTTCTACGCACTGATCTGAGCGCACGCTTCACCCTCGCAGGCTGTAATCTGACTGTCTAATCATACTTCAGGAAATGTTTGCACACTTTGGCACAATGAGCTCTTCAGAGCAACATATAATTACTGGATTGAAAAACATTCACAGGATTACGTCTTTCTTTTCCCCCATCATGAACGGCAGTCTCTCGCACCAGGCCTACGTCCCCAGTCGAGCAATTTTCACATACAAGTAAAATCACGTCGGTGAAATTCCTCATACTCAGGCGTGCACATAACTCCAGGAAAATATCTGCGAGCTTCAGAGGTGCTGATGGGAGTTAGGACTGTGATCCAATAGGACTGAACCTTCATTCTTTTTTTTTAAGAATGAATAAATTTTAATGCTTGGTAATACACTTAAAGCCCCAGGAGCTCAAGGTCTGCATGTACGCTCCTCACTCTCATAATGACACACCATTCCTATTAGGTTCAGTGTGGCTACTGAATAATACACTTTTAAAGATTAAAAGAGAATACTAACTGATGAAGCAAGACAGTAATTTGACTCCAAAATCAATTCACCTGTATGAAGTGAACTCAAGCAAAACAGTAATTTGACTCCGAATAAAACATCACCTGTATGAAGTGAACTCGACTGAGAAAGTTATTTGACTTCGAGTCAATTCACCTGTGTGACGTGAACTCGCATAAGATGGTGATTTGATTCAATCGATTCACATGCAGGAACTGAACTCTACTGAGAAAGTTATTTGATTCTGAATCAATTCACTTGCATGACGTGAACTCAAGCAAAACAGTAATTTGACTCAATTGATTCACATGCAGGAAATGAGTTCTACTGAGTGTTATTTGACTCTGAATCAGTTCACCAGTATGAAGTGAACTTGCATAAGATGGTGATTTGATTCAATCAATTCACATGCAGGAACTGAACTCTACTGAGAGAGGTATCTGACTCTGAATCAATTCACCTGTATGAAATGAACCTCATATGAGATGGTGATTTGACTCAAATGCAGGAACTGAACAAGTTATTTGACTCTGAGTCAATTCACCAGTATGAAGTGAACTCGCATAAGACGGTGATTTGATTCAATCGATTCACATGCAGGAACTGAACTCCACTGAGAAAGTTTTTGACTCCGAGTCAATTCACCTGTACGAAGTGAACCTCATATGAGATGGTGATTTGACTCAAATGCAGGAACTGAACAAGTTATTTGACTCTGAGTCAATTCACCTGTATGACGTGAACTCAAGCAAGACAGTAATTAGACTCCGAGTCGATTCACCTGTAGGAACTGAACTCTACTGAGGAGGTTATGTGCCTCCGAGTCGATTCACCTGTATGAAGTGAACTCATAAGACAGTGACTTGACTCAACTGACTCACATGCAGGAACTGAACAAGCTATTTGACACTGAATCAATTCACCTGCATGGATTGAGCTCTAGTAAGACGGCAATTTGACTCTGAACTCTACTGAGAAAGTTATTTGACTCTGTATGGACTCGCCTACAAGAACCAAAAGTTTTTGAGAGAGAAAGTGATTCAACATGGAATCAGTTCACCCAAAGGAGCTGATGTGGAAGAAACGACTCACCTGTAGGAAGTGAATCAAACGTGCCATGTGTTTCGGATTGCAGCGTTCGATGTGCAGACGTGAGCCGCTAAACTGAGCCAGGAGTCGTAAACTCGGTCAAAGGACAGCGCTGTAGAACCGCAGTAATGCCGTGTGTTCTGGAGAACTGGAACCTATGTTTTCAGCACATCCCTACACCCTCCTCAGCTAACATCATTTTGCTTTTTGGTTCGTTGAATTGTGCCGAGTATAAAAACAAAAATGAACCAAATGGCAAAGATGCAGCAAACTGACCAACAGGTGCGAAATCCGATCACAGGAACGCTGAACCCAGTTCCTCCAGGCAATTACGAGAAACTTGATCACATGCTAACTCCGCCATGCCTCACAATATAAATTATGGCCAACGAGGCTGTACCGTAATTAGGCAGCGTGTTCGTGCTCGATGTGTAAACAGCACTAACCTGTGATCCGACAGGACTGAACCTGACGTACTGCTTTCCTAATCTGTTTTTGTAGAAAAGTCCGAGGGAGATAAAACCTTGTCAAATGTTTTTCAACGACTCTCATTAAATAACTAAGCGCCTCCATATTTTAGAGCTCTTCGTTTAATTCACTTATCTACTTTTCTCTCCAAAGCCCCTGCAATAAAAAGCCTTTGTTATCGTAGTACTTTTGCAAACGGCACCGAGTGGCTATTTAATGGACAGCCGCGGCTAAATGTGTCTCTTCCTTCGTCCCCATGGACCTTGTGAAAAGAAATTAGTATTAGATTAGATGGCAAAGAGGCGCAGTGTACAAACTCCGAGACTGTAACTGCATCACTAACACGGTGGATTTATTGAGACGATTAAAGGAAAGAGTCGCCGACGACATTCTGACCTTGGCCTTTAAAAAAAAAAAAAAAACCCGCCCCGTCCGTGTGGTTTCTTAATTAAAAGCCTTTTAAAGTCTGAGAATAAACATACGATCCGTTTCAGAGACGGAAATCATGCTTAATTAACGTACTCAACGAAAGGTCAGCCATTATTCAAAAAGTCCCGAAAACTACTTCAGACTTTTCTATTGTTTGATGAAGTGGTATCCTACATGCCAACCACCATCCGAACTAAAATTAAAGACACGCCCATACAGTAAACACGTTTCAGGACACTGGACCAAAACTAATGACTGAGAAACAAAGCCGTTTTGTGAGGACTGCGCGTGTGTTGGCGAATACCGCAGGCATCCGGATGTGTTCTTGAAGACGGTGGTCCACTGGGCGTCCCGGGGCTTCGAGTCCTCGTTGGGCTCAGCCTCCCAGCCCGAGTGCGGGATGATCACCTCGTTGGTCATGGTCTGCAGCGCGTGGTTTATGATCACCATCTTCAACGGCTCGTACGAGGACAAATTCCACAACGTTCCTGTCAAAAAACGTGGACGGGAAAAGAAAAAAAGTTAGAACGTCACGTTGATAGAACATGAAAAGCAAACCGAAGCAACAGAAATGATGAAGTGCTTTGAAAATCAAGGCCACGTTGTAAAGCTCCTGACACGCTCAGATCTCTCGACGAAGAGGAAGAAAGAGCAAGACACTGGCTCAGGTGTGGCACCTCTCTTGGATCCACGCGTCATTCAGCAGCACTCGCATCATCGAATCAGAGCGAGAGTTTGTCTCACATAATCAGCAGAGAAATCCTGCGTCTCGCTACAAAGAACCGATGAAACGAGTCGAGAGCTCAGCGTGCGCTTTCAGGACAAGACGTTCGGTACAGACTTTAGACTTGCGCGCCATGTTTCTGGTTTACTCTCAAACCCTAAAGGAGTCATGAACAACTCTGGGAGTAACGGTTCTGGTTCTAACACCGCCGTCCCCTTGCTACGTCGTAAACACTGCTCTCCCACCCTGATCCAGCTGAATCCACACACTCGGAAATGGTTTCAAATCTAAAAATAACGCCCCTCTCAGAAGCCCCTGTGGTGCCTCTCAGCCCTTTTATTTGGAAATAAAAGCTACCTCTGATCACCACGTGTACACGCCTCCATTTACAAACGCCGCCCCACCCAGTACAGCACTGGCATGATGCAAAACGCATCATGTCGCGGACGTGACCGAGGCGGCGAGCAGGTTGAGCACGTGGTTAAACTTTGGGCTTCTGAAAGTGTTTTGGTCATGAAGACTGGATTGGAAATACGTCTAGTTGACGTACGAAACTGCGTCAGTGCCAGAGTATTGAAAGACATACGGTAACACACCCTGACTGCATCTGAGGCAAGATTAGACCAAAAATTAAGCCGTTAAACCAAACTGTTACGCTTCACTTCCCGCGATAGGAGAGAAAGTGGAAAGTTTTCCTGGAGCGCTGCACTACATGCGACACCAATTTTTTTTTCCCGAAACCCCAATGGTGGTTTGGTTATTACAGTATGTGTGGTAATAAGTTGATCTGGTTGGTGCCTCATACGAGGAAAGCTATTGAATGTGGCTTGCGGTGTGCGAGCTTACGAGCATTCAGATGCTGCAGGGATTTTTAAAAAAATATATATATCTAACAAAGCCCATGTTTTCCAAAATAAACTTGGTGGGAGACGAGTCAAGCCACAAAAACAGTAAATCAAAGTCTCAAAAGAAGAACAAGACATGATGAGAAAACCGCATTCTTGGTCTATATGGAGAGAAAGGAGAGAAGAAAGGAACCAAACCCAAAACGTTCAGAAATACAAAGCCACTCCCTGTAGTACTAAAGTGTACATCCAGTACTCATTCCATTCAGCTGGTAAACACTGATTCCGACTCGACACATTCCTACGTATCGCTCACTACACACGTCCTTGACTCAACAAGACTGGATGTCTTCCGAACCCTATAAGACTAAACGTGCCCCCGACTCTGCAAGACTACATACCCCTGACCCTCAACATCCAGGACTGGTACCAAGACAACGTCCCCGGTTACGACATTCTAAGTGTGTCCGGCTCTGAAAGACCCAACACATCCCTGACTGTTCGAAACTCTGCGCGCCAGACCCTACCTCGGGTTTTACCAGGCGATGCCCTTTTACGACCCGCTATTAAAACGCACACTGCTCTCTGTCGTCACCTATTTTTCAGTCAGACGGATTCCTCGGAAATCACATCCGGACGGGGGATGAAATTGTGTTCGGTGCCCCGAGGAAGCTCTGTATGTGTGTGTTTGCAGCTTTATTGGGTTTGCAGTTTCCTGCTCGGCATTGCAGCCTTCCAGCTAATTCAATTTTGCAAGGAGCAAAAGACATGCTGCTCTTACGGGCCATTGATTAGCGGTGCTGTTACGGCCCAGACTGAGTGGAGGTGACGGAGCGGGCGGATGTCTGAAGGGAGGGGGGGGAAGGGAATTCTTCTCAAACGCCACCCTGCATTCTGCTTTAAGCCCCTTTGAACAAATTTCAGCTGATGTTCGAAAACTCGTAGAAGGCGGACATGACGCACAAGGACGTAGAACACCACACGTGGTTCGTTACGTTCTCTCAAGCACCAACATTCTCCGTGCGAAGGGTTTCGGACAAGAACACTAGAGCAGCTCAGGCTTCATAATGAGAGCATTACAGAGGGTTTTTTTTTTTTCCCTTTTCACTTTTGCCAAATGACATCCGACAACATTTCAGGACCTTTTTAAATGTGGCATTTTCCAAAACAAGGCCTGCTGGAAAGAAAAGAAAAGGACGAGCGTACAAAACTAGCCACTACTGTGAGTAGACCGTCCTCAGAAGGAACACCGAGTGAGCTGCTGAGGTTTTTCTGGACTCTTTCTATTTTTGAGACTCTGCAATTATGTTTAATTGTGCTGCATAGTGCCCAGTTCCTTGCACTGATCCCGTATTATAAGGGGTTGTGTTTTCATAGGGGCCTCGCCAGCTAAAACCACATGGGCGTTTGGGCTTGGGGCTGTGGCCCTCCCACTTGTTGCTATTTTTAGCCTTGACTGAAAGGCCCACTGCGCTGTAAAAGCAATCATCGCAGCTGGGGCACGGTCGCCCTTCACCGGCTTACGGCCCAGGAATCCCACGCCTTCTCGGTGCTCCTAGCGGAGTATTCGTCCGAGCGAGACACAACGGCAACCACTGGTGTACAGGATTATAACATTCAGAATTAATATGCTGGAAAAAGAAACGACGACGCAAGTTTGTCTTCCCATTTTTACTTTTTTTGGTCAAACTATTCAGGGCAACTCTGATTTATTATCCTTCTCAGTAGTGTAGGACCTAGAACCAAGAGAACCTTGCGATGGAGGTTTGATCAGAGAGGATGCCTACGCACTCTCATACCGTCTCTAAGCAACCTGTAATACAAGTCACTTTAGGCAAAGTGTAAATATAAACAGGTAAGAGAGGAAGATGCGTAAAAGCCTTTAGACCACCCATGCCAACGTGATCACTGCAGTTCTGGGGTTTATCGCAGCTGCTATAAGCCTCTCCTGGATTTTTCAGTCTTCCTGCAAACGCATGCCAGGTAAAACCAGTAAGTGGATTAAAGCATTAGCTGTAGGGGGACAAAACCCCATTGTACTCTCCCAGGGCCATTTAGCAAATCGCTGGGAGATTTAACCCAGCTGGGCAGCCTGAACAGTTGATCCAGGATCAGGGCATCAGTCTGAAAAATCTGGTGCTGCACGGGCGCGCACTCTCATACTGAACTGAAAGAAGATCAGAACTTCAACCGGACAGCACGCTCTATAAAACCGATTACCCCCCACAAACAAACAACTTCTGGTACGCCAGCCTCTGGACAGTCGTGTTTAGTAAGCTTGATCCAGAACCACTATACCAACCCCAAAGTATCTTCTCGTATGCCAGGCTTTGGGCCATGTGTTTCTGTAAGACTGATATACGAATCAGTGCATCAAGACCAAAATAACGGTTTTCTGGCAGGCCACACTCTGGACACTGTTCTGTCTGGCTGATCCAGAATCAGTACATCAGACCAAAATACCTTCTGGTATGCAGAAACCAAATTACCATCTTGCAAGAAACCAGAGTCTGGACAGCAGTGCTCAGTAAGACCGAGCCAGATCTGGATCCAGTAGAACCACCCAAAATATGACTGCATGCTTAAGCAAGACTGACCTAGAGTCAGCCTAAGTCACGTTAGGACCAGCATTACTAAAGAGCAGACTATGGAAATTGTGCTCAAAAAGACTGATCTCGGTACATTAGAACCAAAATACCTTCTGGTATGTAGCGACCAAAAATAAAGCCCATTTAAAATTAGGACTATCGTGGCCATCTTCCAGGACTCCACACTCTGGACAGCAGTGCTCATTAACCCTGTTCCAGAACCAGTACTTCAGCCTCAAAACATCTTCTGGCAGGCCAGACACTGGACCAGACGTTCTTTAAGCCTGGACCAAAGCCATGCCAGAAGCTCAGAGCCGAAGCTCTCGTACTGCACCGGCGTGCAGCAGTCAGAAGAGTGCAGGGTTTAGGAATTAAACACGGATACTAAAGGGTTCCTCTGGGACTGTAGATTTGCTGTGTCTTAGAAATAGCGGAGATGTGGGACAAGCTCGCAGTTATTCTTCTGTAAATACCCGTGGATAAAGAAAAGCGATGATGGCTTCTGCACGGAACGTGTTTGCAAAATAAGGACAAAGAAAAGCGCTCAGCGGGCTGAAGCCGGATGGATTTGCTCAGATCCAAATCAAAGCTTGTTAGGAAAACAACGGTGCCGTCGGAGAAATCGTTCCTGTTCCTATTAGGTGTCGTATGAGGACCATTTGCTCCTAATTGAAGCTGCAGAGAAGCTCCAGATTCCATTTCCAGCTTGGGTGATCTTTTAAACTACACGGTGAACAATGAAAGCAAATGAATTATACTGTATAACAAATGCGCAAAACTATTAAGCGTGTGGGCCATTACAGCACACCGATTCTTCAAACGGACTCGTTTGGTCGAGGTGGTGGCTCAGCTGAAATAACGGATTGTGAAACAGAGCGCACAGCGCTGCTTTCTTTACCGTTTACCTTCAACGTTATTTTCATGACGCGGCTGGTCAACATCCTGAAAGCGGCAACGAGTGTGTGTTTTACAAACTCTGGTGTACAAAAATGTCTCGCTGTAAATATATGACGTACCTGTGACAAGCTCACGGACCTCAGCGTCGCCGCTTTTCCTGAGCAGGCGAACGAGAGCGGGGATGCCGTCGCAGCTCCTGATGGCCGCCTTGTTTTCATTGTCCTTGCCGAAGGAGAGGTTGCGCAGAGCTCCGCATGCCTTGCGCTGCACTTCGCCCTTGGGGTGCTCGAGCAAGGCCGCCAGAGCCGGGATGCCGTTCAGCTGTCGCACGGCCTTCTTCACCGCGTCGTTCTCGTAGCACAGGTGCTGCAGGTAGGCGGCGGCGTTGGCCTTGACCGGATCCAGAGGGTGGCCCAGCATAGCGATGACCTCGGGGAGGTCTGGGTCGCGCCAGCAGCGAGGGTCCTGACGTGCAATGCCACCGTCGATGCCACCATCCAGGCTGGCCGTGCTGCCCCGCTCGGGCTGCGCAAGTGGGGCGGGGTACATGCCAGGAGCATAGCGGTGCCGCTCATCAATTAGCTCAGGCTCCGTGGGGTCATCATAGCCTCTGGTTAGGGTCAGAGAGAGAGTGGTTAGGTTATCCCCTCGTAACTAATCTGATCAAGTCCCCCCTGATCACATATTACGGAGAACTAAAACAAACTAGATTAATAAACTATATTATAATAAGGCTTAAGGCGTTGCGCGCGCGCACACACACACACAAGAACAGCTGCCAAGTGTGTCAAAGTGAGTCCGATGAAAAAGCTCTTTTATTTGAAAAGACTTAACAGTCACTGACACGTTAAAATGACACCGTGATCACTGCCTGATCGCTTCCTTGTCAAACAGGGAGACGCGGATAGACAAAGAGCGAACAAGATTATTAAGGAGCTCCATGGGAAAAGCAGAAAAAGTGCCTTTCGGAGACGGACAGATCGTCTGAGGAGATGCAAGCTGAGACAGACGTGAGGAAGAAAATGGATGAAAGTGGAAGAGTCGGAGTGAGACGGATTGCGATGGAAACGCCAAAACACAGAGATAGAGAGAAAACAGAGTCAGGTGAGAGGCGAGCGTGGACGGCTATTAACCATGCTGTCAAAGAAGCAGCCAGAAGAGCCACTCCTGTTGATAAGAGGACGAGCTGCCACTTCTTTATTCATGGATGGTGCCAGAGAGGAGCAGTGCTTTGCTTTTATTAATGGTGGAGAGCGAGACAGAGAGAGAGACAGAGCAGTGTAAGCTGACCGCGTTGCACGCTGCCTTGGGAAAGCACAGTCGCGCCGCAACATCTATCAATTCCTGATTAATGCAGAAAATAAACGCGCTACATTTCTTCATGAGCGCCTAATGAATTTTAACGCTCTGAATCCTGAGAACTTCATCTGGATCGCTCGACATCAGCCCGTCTCGGTCCAATACGTTTTCATTTATTCACTGGTCAAATGGTTTAATCCAAGGGGAATTGGTTCTAAGGCAGGATCCGGTCCCAGACTAACCCTCAAGTGGCTCGGCTATAATCTCCTCGCGCAGTGGCTTAACACTGACCTTGGGTATCACGGGACTTAAACTCACAACCTTCACCGCTCTATATTGCAAAACCACAGACTGGGATTTCATCTCCAGAGGCAATTTATAACCGAGATGAATAAATAAATAGACAAAACAGACAGATAGATAAATAAATATAGCGGAAGCCTAAATGTTTCTCAGGGCTGAAAGCCAGTCCGTGCTGAGATCTGAAGCAGGAGAGACTGGGGATGTAATTAAGGAGTGCTCTGCTGTGAGCACGTCCTCTGCAGTTCATTAAAGCCAGTGCTCTGTCTTTTCCCGTCTCCTGCTCTCAGGCCGAGCGTCTGGACATGTTGTAAAAATCTCATTACGTACGTGTGTGTATATATTTATAACGAAGATGAACATTGTACAACACTCGTTTGTGTTTATGATGTGCCTCTGTTGTGTCTTTTTTTTTTTTTTTAAAGCATTACACTTTATATAATTCTATAATTACAGCTCTACTCTATTGCACTTTAATAAAGCAAGCCTTCATTAGCACCAAAGCTGCTACGGGTTTAGAAAAGAAACGGACGGATTAGACTGGATTTAACTATTTGTATTATAGCTGCACGTTGAAAAAGCTGTTTAAAAAGAGAGTACGCTAATGGAGAACGCTGAACATCTCTGGAGAAGATGGTGTGTGGGGTGCGTGTAAAATTTAAGACATGGCCGATTACTGCCAAAGCGTGATTCTTCAGTTAGCTGTTCAGATTTAATCCTCGTCATAGAAACAAAAAGCTCGTGCGTGTAAGCAAAAGAATTCTGTCCGAGTGAGTCGGCGAGGGAGGCTGTTCGGGGATGACGTGGCGTACTGGACACAACAGAACAAACCCTGATAAATGATGTCGTTGTCATAACCACTTGGCATAGCCGGCCGCACACGTACAGCGTGAAAATTGAAATTCCCGAGAGCTCATCCGCTTGACTTGATTGATGGGAATGTCAGGATTTGCATTTAAACCGGAGCCGTGTGCATTCCCAGGACAGGAACGAGACGGACACTAGGACCTCGGCGCTGATTACGGAAGCCCCTCCATCCAACTATAATTGATCACTTTGCTAATAATCTGGCCTGCAAAAAAAAAAAAAAAAACCCCATTCCTTATAAGGCAAAAAGCAGCGAGAGGAACGAACCCTCTCTGACTCTCTCCGTGTCCCACACAGAGCGTCTCGCCACGGAAAGGAACCCGACGGGCCCTCAGCGCGGCGCTGAGAGACTCGATGAGGTTCAGAACGGGAACAATACCATGCCTGGGCTTGTGCTGATGCTGCGCTTACAGATGGAGATATTCGCATGACCTCTTGGCATAGTTTAGCGTCACGGCGATGCACCAGTAACCAAATGACCAGCTTTCCCTTCGCTTTTACACGTTTATACCCCGTGACCCCGGATATGATTTCATCTTCTCTCTCGGGTGAGGAACGTGCACGCGGTCAGGAGATAAACACTGCAATAACGAGCTCTTCACTAATGGACTGAAGCGGCCGCGTGTCCTGATGTGTCAACTCATCGAGCTACACGCGGAAACCAAATCTGATCTCATGATACACACATACCAGGGGACAGGGGGCATCACTAGGGGCCTCTGGGGTCATCTCCATGGCAACCTGGCAGGATACACGGATGTATAAGGAGTCATTCAGAGAGAGAGAGAGAAAATACAGAGAGCAGAATAGACAGAATACACACAAAGGGGGGAGAGAGAAGAATACAAAGAGAAACAGCAGAATACACAGAAGAATACACAGACGCAGAACAACACAGACAGAGAGAAGAATAGAGAGAGAGAGAGAGAGAGAGAATACAGACCGAGACAGACAGAAGAATACAGAGAGAAGAATACACAGACACAGAAGAATACACAGAGAGGGAAGAACAGAGAGAGAGAATACAGACAGAGGCAGACAGAAGAATACAGAGACAAGAATACACAGACACAGAAGAATACAGACAGACAGAGAAGAGAGACAGAATACAGAGAGACAGACAGAAGAATACACAGAGAGAGACAGGAGAATACAGACAGAGGAATACACAGACACAGAAGAATACAGACAGACAGAGACAGAAGAATACACAGAGAAGAGAGAGACACAGAATACAGACAGAGACGGACAGAAGAATACACAGAGAGAAGAATAGAGAGAGAGAGAATACAGAAGAATACAGAGACAAGAATACACAGACAAGAATACAGACAGACAGAGAAGAAGAGAGACAGAATACAGACAGAGACAGACAGAGAGAAGAATACAGAGAGAGACAGAATACAGACAGACAGAAGAATACACAGAGAGACAGAAGAATACACAGAAAGAGAATAGACAGATAGAAAAAGAGACAGAAGAATACAGATCGAGAGATAGACAGAATGCAAGAGAAACAAAGTGAGAGAGACAGCGAGCGAGCAGAACAGACAGACGTATACAGACAATGCAATAGAAAGAGAGAGAGAGCGAGCGAGCAGAGTTTGAGGATGTTGGGAGGATGTACAGTTTTCTCCTGCTTTGATGTAAAATGGAGATGAAAACTGCATATTTGAGCAGAAACGCAGATGCTTTGGGCCGCGTTGTGCGGCATCTGTAGAGCGTAATGATAAATCACAGTCCGCTCTGAACACACCACCGGGCACAGAACACATTATGTTGTGTCTGGCTTTTATTTTCACATATTTTCAGCATAAACAAATAAGCCTCCCGATAATAAAGTCCTAATGAAGAGAAACGAAGACTTGTACCCAAACCTGAGTGTCCTGCGCTGACAGGAGCGCGTCAGGTGCGACGGCGTGAGGAGCGCCTAATTACAACTAGAAGATTTGATTCAATGATCTACGCGGCTCATATTTATCTCCACATTCTGTCCTTCAGCGTCCACTCCCTCCAGCTTCTGTTTACACGAGGGATGAAGTAACAGTGAAGTGTGTGAATTAAAAGCTCAGTGTGAGAACGTCATCGCGCTTTATTCCGTTGTGTCATTCGTGTTACTGTGGTGATTTTTTTCTCAGTTCAGCATTTCGATCTGAATTGTTGATCATTAAGCGCGGGGCGTTTCTATTCCTCCCGCCTCGATGAGCTATTTTAACTCATCAGAGCTTGTGGAGCGTGAATGTTAATTAAGTGGCACGCAGAAGAGACGTGCTGCATACAAACACAATCATCCAGAGCAAATAGCGGAGAAGGGCAAAGGAACCAATTTCCCACAGCAAGCAATAAACAAGGCAGACTGCTAGTTTACAAACAGTTTGTAAACGCCAAAGAATATTTGTGATTTAACACTTGGATGAAAAATGTGGATTGTATTTTCATCAAATCTGTACAGTTTTTGAACGTGAACAAACACTGATGAAGTAAACTAGTCTCAAGCGAACCCAGAGGGTGAAGGCATGAAGGAGCCGAGAGGGCGAGGGAGCCGAGAGAGAGTGGGGGAGCGAAGGAGCCGAGAGAGAGTGGGGGAGCGAAGGAGCTGAGATGGCG
This sequence comes from Bagre pinnimaculatus, assembly GCA_028877455.1. NCBI lineage: Eukaryota > Metazoa > Chordata > Actinopteri > Siluriformes > Ariidae > Bagre > Bagre pinnimaculatus. The sequence continues at coordinate 2,435,267 of JAPEKL010000017.1, forward strand.
AGGGAGCAGAGAGAGCAGGGGAGCTGAGAGAGTGGGGGAGCTAAGGAGCCGAAAGGGCGGGGGAGCCGAGAGAATAGGGGAGCAACGGAGCCGAGAGGGCGAGGGAGCAGAGAGAGTGGGGGAGCGAAGGAGCAGAGAGGGCGAGGGAGCCGAGAGAGTGGGAGAGCGAAGGAGTTGAGAGAGTGGGGGAGCAAAGGAACAAAGAGGGCGAGGGAGCCGAGAGAGTGGGGAGTTGCTGAGAGGGCAAAGGAGCGAGGTAGCCGAGGAGGCAAGAGGGCGAGGGGGCAGAGAGGGCGAAGGAGCCAAGACGGCAAGGGAGCCAAGAGGGCAGAGGACCCAAGAGAGCAAGGGAGCTGAGAAGGCGAAGGAGTGAAGGAGCTGAAAGGGCAAAGGAGCAGAGAAGGTGGGGGGGCCAAGGAGCCAAGAGGGTGAGGAGGAGAAACTTGTTCATGTAGTGTGAGTAATGGATTTAAAAAAAAAAAAAAATTAAAAAAAAAAAAACCCCCACACACACACACACTACCTGTCACTGACTGACTCGAGAACACTGGGATGTTTCTCTGGTAAACACCACCATTTTCTCGTGAGCATAATTGACGGTTTTGTGAGCCGACCGCATGATGAGCTGTAATTATAACATCCGGATCTCCTCAAGCATTCATCAGTTACGGTCTTCAGTGAACACACACTTTATGTGTCTTCATATTAGAGACGGAGATGCGAGTGTGACCACAAAAAGTGATCAGGAAAATTGGGGACTTTGTGCCCTTAGAGCAGAGGATCACGCAGAAAACAGTCAGGCGTCTGTCACAGAAGTGTGTGTTCAAGAGTGCACTGCACGATTGTCTAGTAAAATGTGCATCAGTCAGGACTGAAATCCTGCTAACACACACACACACACACACACATTTCATGTCAAATGCCAGCTTTTATTTGCTCTGGCTTTTTAGAAAATGTGCTTGTGTCAGAGCAAAGAGCCAGCAGGAACATGCTAGCTGTGTGTGTGTGTGTGTGTGTGTGTGAGAGAGTGAGTGAGTGAGTGAGTGAGAGAGAGAGAGAGAGAGAGAGAGAGAGCCAGCCAGAGCGGGATGGAATGGGG
>JAPEKL010000017.1:3464065-3476462 GCA_028877455.1 Bagre pinnimaculatus
TTCTCTCCTGTTTCAAATTTGTATCCCACAATGCCTTGCGTGAATGGGGAAAGCCCACCACGTGATGTGATGCATGATGTAGTATCTTGAATTGGGTCATGGTGAAGCAGGAAAAAAAATAGCAGAGAATTTAGCGCCACGTGGAGATAAATTCATTAATTGTTCTATTTAAAAAAAACTAATAAAATTGGAAGTCTGATTCAAATTCAGTAGCCTTTGGTCACTAAACAAAAATAATTGTGTGTCAGGGAAAATTCTTTTTATGACCTAAACTTGAAATGTGAAATATTTTTCCCCCAAATCTTAAAATGTGCCACTGCTATCTATCCATCAGAAAAGGCACATACTGTAATCTAAAATAAGATCCTTACTGTAACCAGATACAACATTCAACAGCAATAAAAGGGAATGAAAGCAGAGACACTTTGAACCCTAATGAGAGGATTAGCAGACGGGGTGTGTGTGTGTGGTGGTGGTGGGGGGGTTTCAGCATGTCAGCTTGATGGTCATGTTCAACATCACATTCAAACACTCCTTGGAGCACGGCTGATCACGTATTGGCTACCAGCACTAGGATACAGCCAGACAATTAGCTAACAACTTTTTCTTAAGGGAGCCAAACACAGTGCTTGGAGTCATCTTGTTTCCATTAGGATTTTTAGGGGTCCAAGTACAAAGGATTCTTCTTCTTCAGCCTTAGAACGGAAAGATATACACATGTACATGTTCTCCTTCCCACTACTCAGCCAAACGAGATGAGCCCGTTCAGCCCAATGGTGGCGCTGTAGCACTGTGGTTTATATTTTGGCCCAAATGTCATGAACGAGTCATGCCATAAAACTTTTAAGCCGGATAACTTGATACTCAGATTTTGAGGCAGTTTGTAGAACTAGTCAGAGTTCCTTCACAAAGTTGGTGTCATAATACTCACTCAAGCCTGAATCTCAACAATGATCAAAAACCATATTAAAAAGTATGTCCCGTACATGCCACTGAATCCGCCATCATTCGTTGATTCTGATTGCATGGATTCACATGAAACTTGAACGGCATGTTCAAGAAATTATTCTGAAGAAGTCTGTAGTGATTAGGGCATGGTCACTCATAGGAAATGGGGTTAAACTCAACCAGCTCTTTCTCAGTAACCATAAGCTCAGTCAAGCTGAAATTTGGTGCGCTGCATCGTTATATTAATATGGAAGTGGATTTCTAATGGTGACTGTATTACTTCAAACAAATGGCTGCCATCAGCAGGGTTACCACTGAGCAACTGTCACCAAACCCAGATAGTTCATCTTTGGTTTCTTTATTGCAAGGTCTGTCCATTGGGAAAGCTTTTTACGAAAGGTGCTTGAACCCCACAGATAAGTGTCCAGTTATATTTGGTTACACGTTTTCTGTTTGCTTTACTTGTGTTAATGAACATGGCTAAGGAAATAATTAAACTTCGAAAGGCGCTTGACCTCTAAGTTTGTACCAGATTCACCAAAATGTAGTGTCTGCTCTGTGGTTTCCCATTCAGGTATTTCCATATGATACATCTTGCAGCTTTGCTGTTCAGCCTTTCTGATATTCATCCATCAGCTCCAGGATGGAAACAGGAACAATTTATCTTAACAGTTCTTCTTAAAAACTTCTCTCTGAATGAACTGTGAAGAAAATAAAGATATCCGAGACTCGTTCACTGATAAAACACCTCAGAGTGAATAGCTGAAAGTGTTTTCTGTAGAAGGTATTGACAGTTTCACTGTTTCTTCTCCTCCTTCATCCTGATAAAAGCATCCTGTGAACCATTCGTTATCATCATGACTGGAAGCATGGAAAGGTCACAGCATGGCTAGGATCGGACAGAGCTAACCTGATAGCATCGGACAGTGGCAGAAAAATATTAGCAAATGGACTGAGGCTTTTTATTGTATTTTTTGCCATCTTGATTGTCGTGTCACATTTTGACAGTTATAGAGCTCCATTTCAAAAGCTCACTGCAGACGGACAGGAAGATAATCTCCATTATTTGGTCGGGGAGGAGAAAGAAGCTCCTCTGAGAACCCTGCTGTGCGAAGGGCCATAAAGAGAGTTTAATTGAGACAGATATCCTATTGCATCAGTCATCTTTAAACACCGCAGAAACCCACAGCCATGGGCAAACAATACACCCGGTCACACTTTTGGCTCAAATTTAACCATGTGGGTTTTTTTTCCCCCTGCTTTTTAACTTTTGTGTCCTTCATAACTCAGCCTCAATAACCCATGTGCTCTCACATCTGTTACTTAGACCAAATAAAACACTCCGTGAATCCTTATTAGCCAGCAGATCACTGACATTCAAAAACGTACAGTACAGATTCAAAATTAAATTCAAATGAACATTATTTACAGGATTACTAGGTGTTGAGTTTTTGAGGTTTGGATTAATCCCATTCAAAGTGAGCAGGCAAATAGGCTAATAATTATAAGAACTCATAATACAAGTACAATACCACCAGTCTTGGATCTCTGATGGTCCCCAAGCTGTACATTTAAGAACCATGGGCTTAAAGTACCAAAATAATGACTAAGTGATACCAAATCTCTCACACACCTACATAGTCATAAAAATTATTTATTGGCCAAATGACAAATCATTAAACAAACCAGAACTCAATAATATGCATGTTAAGCTTTTCTCAGCTCCATAGAAGCTCATTATAAGGCTTGAAGTGATGATACACGGGGCAATTTTTTGGGCAACGGGCAATCAGGTGAGACACAGGGCAATAGACAGCTGGCAACAACCAATCAGATAAGAGCAAATCTGTTGCCAGGGAGACAGACACCGCAAAATGGATGCTGAAACATTTACAGCTGTCATTTTTGTCTTGGCTTCAGCCTTTATTTATTTCGCTCAAGTAAGTATCACTTCTGGAACAAAACTGAATAGATATTTTGGTCAAAAGATAATTTGCCATTATTTTAACATTTATAAGTCAAAATAATCACATTATTCTGTTAATAATAAGCACTTTTTCAGTCTCTTTAAAAATGCTACTAGTCTCAATCACACATGCTATAACTAATAATTGACACATACATCACAAAAACATCATTTAATTCTCATCTCAGACAAACGGACATGGACCAGGAGATGCTGCTGAGGAGGAAAACAGGCTGACGGAGCTCCTGAAAGACTTTCTTTTTTCGATCCCAAAGTTTATACTGTTTCACTCTCGGGTTCCACAAGTAGTCGTACTCTGTATGTGGATTAGATCAGATGATAAGTTAGATGATCTCTATTACAACTCAAAAAAAAAAAAAATCATGAGTTGCCCATCACTTTTAACTTGATGCAAGTGAGCTAACATTATTCCTGCATAGCTAGTGATAACTTTCAGCTAACTATGTTAGCAAAAACCACCAATAGTTAGCAAAATCCCATTCAATCACGCTTAGCTGGAAAAAAAATTGATGTCTTAATTACAACCTGAGCCCATAAAAATAGATGTCTGTTGGTTTTCTAAGCATTTGATGAGGTAAATTCATCACTTTGGGTTTACACCTAACTTACCACTATAAAAAGATAGAAGTTGTCTCTCTTTCTTCTTCTTCACTCCACTGCCATTGAAACGCTGCCATCTTTGTTCAAAATTTCAGAAGCTCTCAGGTCATGTGATTTGCTGCTAGTATTCTGATTGGATGATCTTAATAATAAAAAGTTGCCCAAAGCGATCAAAATTGTTCAGATAGAAATTATGTTGCCCAATCTCACTGGGAAAGTGTTGAAGTTCAGTTGCCCGTGAACATCACCCAAAAAGTTGCCCCATGTATCATCACCTGTAATGGTTTAAAAGCGCGAAGTAAAACCATCAAAATTCTTCCACACATTATAAACAAGACAATCATTTCAGGATCTATCAAAGCCTTTATTAGGAAACAGCCTAATGTGGTGGCCAAGTAACACTAATTTCTTCCATCAACAATCCAAAGCATTACTCACAATCTGAATATAAAGATTTGGCGTTGATTGGTCACGATATTTCACACATTAAGCAAAGTGTTTTAGAAGGGCTTGCTTTCTTGTATGATAGTCTAATTTTATTAAATGCCTGACGAAAATAGTTGTAGAGTCAACTAAAGTTGGAAACAATCAATCAGGACCTGGAGACAGGAAGTGAAGAAGTAGTCACATAATGTGCGTCAAACTTTAAATTAGATGTGCTGTGTGTTGACTTTGGACAACTGTACCAGCGTACTGATTACCTTCCAGGCCCTGTTAAGCATGGAAACTCATTACAGAATGACATTACATTACATGATGCAGAAATTGCTTTATATATTTAAATCTGTACGCCTTGTACAACACACTTGCATTCTGAAACATTGTACCTGTCAATCCAGCATATAATCACCCTACTTCCATCCTGTACTACTGACAAAATGATAAATTATTGCTGTATCTGATGCATATACTGTACACAGTTCTTGTCAAACATGTTTGCGAGTGCTGGAGGAAACTGAAAGCATGAATAATAGATCATGATGGCGGAATGAGAAATAAACACACAGCACAAACCCTAAACTTGCTTTATTTTCCTCATGGATAGACAGGAATCAGGCTGAGCTTGATGGTTCAGGTGCCGTCAAGGCCTTTTTTATGGACAGCACTATTAGTCCAGCAATATTAACTCTCAGCCAGAACAAAATGGCCAAACGCTTGTGCTGCAACGAGGATTAAACGTAGACTGAATTTGATTTCTAGCCAGAGTGTTTTGTATTCCAGCATGATAATGCGTTAAATCTCTGGTAAGCTGTGTGTTCTTCTTGGTTAACACTTCCTGAAGTGATTTTTTGAATTCTAATCTCACTCTGATTAGAGATTTGCTTTGCAAACCTCATTTGCGAAACTTGTTTGATGGATTTTCACTACAACCTCAGAGTATTTCACACTGCACCCCATGTCTACACAGGTAAAGGCACAAATTCTGTAGTTTTAAATTATGTTGTATTGTTCAGTACCTTGCATACACAAATATTCATCATAATGTCAAAGTGGGGGGAAAATCAACAGAGTTTTCAAAATGTTGTGCTCACATAACTATTCACCCTTGTAAGATTCTTCGGTGTTCACCCAGCTAATGTAACCAGCAGCCATTGGAAGTCACATAATTAGCTGAAAGGTTAGTTGTATTTATATTGAAGGGTAAAGAGGGGATTAGTGACCATAATTAGTAACAAAGAAGCAACCAAGAACCCGAAAGTGCAGCTGGAGAGCGCCAGTGCTCAGGATGCACAGGATGTATGAAAACAACCAAACACCTCTACAAACTGATGAGACAAATATTAAACTTTATTTTAGCCTAGAGACAAAGCACTGTCCTTGAAGGAAACCCAACACTGCTCATCACATTGAGTACACCATTCTACCAGTGAAACATGGTGGTGGGAACATCTCCAGGACCTGGGGAAACTGACCAGGGTTGAAGGCTAGACGAATGGAGCCAAATACAAGGAAAAATTCTAGCAGAAAACCTTCACCTTCCAACAGGACAAAAACCCTGAACATACTGCCAAAGCTAATATCCATCCATCCATCCATTATTCATAACTGCTTGTCCTGTGCAGGGTCATGGGCAAGCTGGAGCCTATCCCAGCTGACTATGGGCGAGAGATGGGGTGAGGACAAGTCACCAGGTTATCGCAGGGCTGACACATGGAGATAAACAACAATTCACACTCACAGTCAATTCAGAGCCACCAATTAGCCTAACCTGCATGTCTTTGGACTGTGGGGGAAACCTGAGCACCCGGAGGAAACCCACGCAGACATGGAGAGAACATGCAAACTCCACACAGAAAGGCCCTCATCAGCCACTGGGCTCGAACTCAGAACCTTCTTGCTGTGAGGCAACAGTGCTAACCACTACACCACCATGCTAATATAGACTGGTTAAACAAATCAAGAACCTGAATGAGATATAGAATGGGCTGGTCAAAGTCCAGAGCACCATGAAGAATGTGGGGCAAGATTTGAAATATGAATGTTCATCAACAGTCTCCACCCGATCTGATGGAGCTGGCCAAGACAAACCGGCAAAAAAAAAAAAAAATCAGGATCCAGATGTGCAAAGCTGATAGAGACGTATTAACAGAAAACTTGCAGTTGTAATTGCAGCCACAGATGGTTCAACCGAGGATTGACCTCGGGGGTGGACACTTGTGTCACTGAACAAAAGTCAGCCATTTGTTGTATAATCTTTGTGTCACTTGATAAAGGAAATTTAACCAAATATTTGGTGTGCTTCAAGTATAATTTTGACCCTGTATTGATTTCAGAAAACTGAAAATACATTAACTTGCGCACCAAATACTTGGGTTTATTTTTCTATTAAAGATGTCCAGTCCTGTGCAAAAGTCCTCGACACCCTATTTTTTTTCATACAAACTTTGCTATAGATTTCTATTTTATGACTTCTGCATTACCGAGCCAGTACAAAAACATTTTAGAGTTCCAAATATTCATGTTTTTTCCAGCACGAAATTAAACATTACAGGGGGAAAAATGTATCTGAGCAGCATATTCCATAAGAGAGCACTTTTCAGATTAAAAAAAGAAAACATAAAGGCTACTGGGTTTTGGTGCAAAATGCAGATGCGAGTGTGACAGTCAAAGTGTTCAGAAGAACTGTGGCTGGTTCTGCAAGGTATTGAGTAAAACCTACAGCTCATTTCTTTATAAAACTGGACTCACTGGACCTCAGACTACTATTTTGTTTTGTTTTTTAAAGCAAAGGGTCGTCTCACACCAAATATTGACTTTGTTTTATTTATTATGGCTTACTGCTTATATATTTAATGATGAACATTTAATTTCATTATTTTTTAAGCCATTTTTGGTTGACAGCATTTCTTTCCCTGTGCCTAAGACTTTTGCACAGGACTCCATGTTGTCCAATCATTCTGACACAGAAAAAGAACAGTTCAAAGAAATCACTGAAAGCCCGATATTGCAATGACATTCATGTCCATGTACGTAAACTTCTGACTGCAAGTGTAGTACTCTTAGGAAAAAGAAATCTGGAACTTTTGTGGAAACCCTTACAGCAGAAGCCTAAAACTGATACCCATGATACCCTAATTAAATTAAAATTCAATAAAATGTCAGACCTTGAAATTAACCAACAATAGGTAAGATGGTAAATTACATTCCACCTGATAAGATAAAATAAAATAAGGCCAAAGAAAAGTGAAAAATGGTCTACATCACACACATATACTATAGTGATCTATAGCCCAATAGATTCAAGCCCAACCAATCTTCAGCATTGTTCTGAACTGGGTAATACAATGGGCCATTCAGGAGAAATCTGTTTTGAGAGGCTTTTTTCTCCAAAACTGTAGGAGTTCAAGGTATCTGTCCATTTACATTTCCGACACAGACTATGCAGATGACATAGCTGCTCTAAACAGCTCTGCTGCCAGACTTCAGGAAACCACTACTCCATATCATGAATTTTGGTAAGGAAGCTAGGCTGCAAATCAGCATAAACAAGACCAAGACCATGCTTATTGGAAAGTTCCATAACCAGCACCCTTATCACTCCTCCGAGATGCTGGACATAGAAGTTAATGGAGAACATGTCAATCATTTCCGCTACCTAGGATCCACTATTTCCAACAATGGCTCCACTGATAAAGAACTTAATGTCAGGATCAATAACATTTGGAAGAACAGAGGGATATTGCTTGATACATAGATCAAAATATATGAGTGTGGAGTTATTACAATACTTCTCTATGGCTGCGTCACCTGGGCGCTTAAACAGCAGCAGTTACATCGACCGGATGCCTTCCATCAGAACTGTCTGCGCAGAATCCTAAAGGTATGGCTCCATGATCACATTTAGAACCTTGAGATAAGAAGGGGAACCGGTTGCTGGAGCCTGGGAATTAGTATAAGCAACTGCCGTCTCCTTTACTTTAGGCATGTGGCATGAATGTCAAATGGCAGGCTCCCGAAATTCCTGATCGACTGGGTTCCCGCCCATGGCTCTAGAGGTGTTGGACGCCCAAGACTAAACATACTGAAGACACTGGGTAACGATCTTCAGCTGTATCTAGGAGAGTATTGCGATGGGGAAGTTTTATGCATTGGATCAAGCTAAATGGCACCGAATCCTACGTTCCACCAAACAACGATTAAGAGATTGTGAGCAGGCAGGCCCGTCACAAGCCCCAAAAACCCCAAAAACAAGGCACAAAAATTACACACCGACATTCCAGCTGGCTCGGTGACTCCATTGCACTTTCTTAAACCAACCTTTTTAAAAAGACCATGCATTAAACAAGCTGCACAACCACTAAATTGATGGTCCATTACACAGAACACCATCTGTTACAGTCCAGTGAAAAACAGTCCAACCTCACAGTATACTGTGACACAAGAGCCTGCAAAAAGGAAATAAATCTTGGTGGTATGCACATCCCATATTTGCAAGAACCACACTTGCTTCCAAAGCCAGATGAACTAAACAAATTTGAACCAATGAAGTTCTTATCAGGACTCTCAGATGGACTTTTATTAATGGGGAGGGGGGGGGGGAACACTTAGTGCCTTCTATTTCTTGGAAAATTGCCAAACCAGAAGTAAATAAAATTAACGTGATAGTGCGACTCTTACAGATGTGCAATTTAATCTAATTCAGTGAACCATTGTTAAAGGACGATATTATACTTCTTATCAGTTTATAGCTCTATTTTAATCTTGTGGAACAGCCAGGCTGTCTTGCTAGCAATGGCGAGCATAAAAAAAAAAAGTGATATTCTGTCCCTCTAACAAAATTATCACATGCAAGTAACAGTGCATGGTTTTACTTATGGACTACACATCAGGCTATTTATCATCATGTGGATCCGAACAAAGCAGGACACACAATAAATCAGTACTGTTTATGCATGACTTTTGGGCAGTGAATTATAAAAATAGTGTCTCCGTATTGCTACCAGGCATGTTCGATTGCCTTTAAATGTCAGTGACAATGGAATTACATTTCTCAAGTTGTAAAAATAATGACGTGTTTATCGTTAAGCATGCAAAATGGCATTTTCGATTGTAGATCTGTCTAAAAGTCTACACCTGAGAAGGCAGCCAAGGTTGCATATAACAATTCAATTGAGACAAATGCAAAAAAAATTTGACCTACAGTACCTTGATCATCATCATGCTGTCACAGCCGTCTGTTCACACTGTGGAGACCTGAAGTGGATCTTTTCTTTCCTTTCTTTCTCCAGCCAAATTAAAATGATGACCCCATGCAGAGGAAGAAAGGGTCGGGCACCTTGAGACTGATTCAGAACAAGCTTCAGAGAAACAGCACTATGACTAACACATGAACTCATTGCTTGCTCTTGAAAGAACTAGAAAACAGGTGTTTGGGTTTGTGGATTTGATCTCGAAATAAAGGGGTCAATTGTTTATTTAAAAAATGAGAGATAGAGATTTTATTCAAAATTCTAGCTATTTCACATATCAAGTGCTCTTGGAACCTGAGGAGTATACAAACACTGGGGAAATGAAGAAGGGATAGCTTCAGGTGAAAAGGAAGTAGATTAGTATTCTGGTGGTGTGGGCCTCTAGGGGTGTGGGGTGGAACTGTCATACCATGACCATGCTCCTTCAGATTAATTGAGTAAATCATTAATGGCTGGCATCAGGTCAGGGGTAGGTTTCCCAAAAGCCTCTTAATGCTAAGATCATCTTAACTAGGAGAGTGTTCATTTTGATGCTGGCTCTACCATTTAACAATGATCTTTGTGCTACGACTCTTTTGGGAGACTCACCCCAGGTCAGTTCATAACTGATTCTGCTTCAGGTAACATTGTAGCCCAGTACTACCTGCCACATGGTTGGGTAGTCGGTGACTAAAACATCTCTTTTAACAGCATCATGTTGGTGAGGAAGGTGGCATGATTCCTAGCAAGAAGAGAAACAAGACCTGTCAAAGTGCAGATGAGCTCAACTTGAGCCAATGACCATCATGCAACAGCAACAAGATGCTCCTGCGGCCATCTCAGCACACAGCGCTGAGTGGTACCAACATCATAAGCACAGCCATACAGAATTTCATGACATGACGTCTATAGATTTATCGAGCAATGCTACCACGTACGTAATGGCTAATTATAATGTCATTGAACTGTATATTTGTCAATGAACTGACAAATAAACAAACAAATAAATAACTGAAATGATGTCTGAGTAAACTCTGTTCCTTATATCTAAAGTCATGTCAACTTGATCCCTTCCTAGGTAGCAAACTAACACTGGATAGACCAACATCTGTTTTGAGTGGCTACATTGGACTGCCGTAGAGAATTAAAGGTGACTGAAAGTCTCAATGTCCACCAATGGCCCAACAGTGATTTGCTAACTGTGTTATCTCACTGTAATTTTCATCAGTTGATTAATTTATGTAACATCCCTTAAGTAGGTATGGGACTATCTCCACAATTTGCGGCTTCCATCTTGGTTCCACTAGCCACAATTAGGATTTCCTTTTGCAGTTTGGGCCATTCCCAGAAAAGTCAGAACTCCTGGCTTGTTCTGCAGAATTCCAAGGATTCCGATTGATGACACCACCAAAAAACAAACAAACAAAAAACAAACAAACAGAAAACCCTTCAGAATTGACTCCATTTCAAGTTGTTTAGTTACCATTTCAAGCACTGTGATTGTGAGCTTGTTGGCTTTTTGGGTCATAAAGTAGTCAACGTTTTTGCTGAAGCTGACCAAAAACAGCCTTTAAACTATAATAGACTTAACCTATATACAGTGCTATCTACAAGTATTGGCACCCTGGTAAATATTATTTTTAAAAAAGTAGGGGGAGGAGAGGGTCAGAAAAAAAAATCCCCCTTTTGGTGAAGTCGCTTCATCTCACACTGAAAAAAATGAGAAAAATCCAACCTTTAATTGAAATAAATTTATTCAAAGAAAAATAGCCTCAATGAGGCTGTAGCTCTTACTGGCCACTGTTGTTGTGTGTGAGTTTGAAATCCGATCAATCCTACGGGAGGAGTAGCAATTTTCATGAAATTGCATGTGACCCCTCTGTAGCCTCATCCATGGCAGGTGGCACTACCTGGTGAACAATTCTTGTTGGTCTATGTCTGTTGAGTCTTCTGGGTGAGTTTCAGTGGCACGGTGGTGTAGTGGTTAGCACTGTCGCCTCACAGCAAGAAGGTTCTGGGTTTGAGCCTAGCGGCCAGCAAGGGCCATTCTGTGTGGAGTTTGCATGTTCTCCCCCGTGTCTGCGTGGGTTTTCTCCGGGTGCTCTGGTTTCCCTCACAGTCCAAAGACATGCAGGTTAGGCTAATTGGTGGCTCTAAATTGACTGTAGGTGTGAATGTGAGTGTGAATGGTTGTTTGTCTCTGTGTCAGCCCTGCGATAACCTGGTGACTTGTCCAGGGTGTACTCCACCTCTCACCCATAGTCAGCTGGGATAGGCTCCAGTTTGCCTGCGACCCTGTAGAACAGGATAAGTGGTTACAGATAATGGATGGATGGAGTTTCAGTGAAAACATCCCAGCAGGTTACAAAGAGTAGCGTTTAATGTGACGAGTCACCCAAAATTTTCAGATGCCCCTAAAATTGTAAATATGACAGGTGGCGCCACCATCTCGACAATTTTTATGCACACCCACCTGGGGAACATTGTATGCAAGTTTGATCGAAATCCAATGAATCCTGTAGAAGGAGTAGTGATTTTTGTAAATTGTGGATGGACGACGACAGACGATGAATGGATGATGGACGGATGACACGTGATCACATAAACTCATCCAGCCCGGCCTACGGAGATACAGAGCAGAACAGGTCAGGGGACTGAGATGGCCATGGCAGAAGCTGGATTCTGTGATCAGCTAATCAGTTTTTTGTGTTGATTTGAACATATGCTTTGGATCGTCATCCTGCTGGAAGATAATCATGGAGGCCAGTGAACTTAATTACATGCCAATGGAATTTCAATGAATTTGAATGTAGACCACATGAGTTTTATCGCCTGCAAAATTTGGTTCCATGCCCCAAGAATGTAAATAATCCCGACAGAGGTTGCAAGGAAACATGATTCCTTAATGTTCTGCATCAAAACTTCGAAAGAAACTTCACTTTCTTATATAGGGTTAGGCAGTATCTTCCAAAAAATTTAAGAAAATTATGAAAAAATGTTCTTATTTTTATGCTTCAGCTCACAGCTTTTGTTTTAATTTCAATGGAAAATAAAGCACAAAATAATGTCCTTAATAATATTTGTGGCAGCGGGGGCATGGTCAAGCATCGGTCTGCGACCGGAGGGCGGAGTCAGGGAAGGTAAGTGGCAGAATCACTTCACCTGTTGTCAATTAACCTGTGTTTGTGTGTCT
>JAPEKL010000017.1:3697834-3713524 GCA_028877455.1 Bagre pinnimaculatus
GAAGCCTTTCGGATGAGAGGTGAAACGTCTTCAAGAATTTCAAGCAAGTCCAGTTGCCTTCTTTAGCACCTACAGTGTACTATGACCTGGATAACTGAGAACCTTCACAGACCCAAGGTTTTTTTGTTTTATTTAAATCTTTTTTTTTTGCTCTTAGATACATTCCCGGATATGACAAAGCTGCATCTTTGCTTTTTCTTCTTCTTTTTCTTTTAAAATTTTTTTCCATGCACACTTTCCGGGACAGCTTTGGTTACTGTCACAAAGATTAAACCACATCTGAAATATATTTGGCAAATCGCAGGCCTTTACTCAAACCACATGGTCTGAATGATGACTTTTTTTTTTTGCCTTTTCAACATTCCAGTATCTTCTGGCCTTCTTTTCTTAAAAAAAAAGACAGCATTGTGATTCGTTTTTTATTGCTTGCCTCGTGTTAACATGAGGTTCTAGGTTCATTATGCTGTCGATCTGAGGTTGTACAAACAGCCTGGTCTTAATTGGATCTTGGTTGATGATCTTATTTGTGCTTGAGCTTAATAATAAAAAGATGTCTTATTAAACCACGTCTTACTTTTAATCAGCGTTCTGTAGGCATTTTTTAAGCAATGTCCAAGATAACTTCATAGCATCGGTGCAGATGGATACATTTCGAGCTACACATGAGGCTGAATAAATCCGCAGCTGGAGAAGTCACTGTGGAACAAGTCTAAACAGCTTTGTCTGTGATGGACATTGATAAAAAAAAAAAAAAACCACCAGGGATGTTCAGACTAACCAACAGTCTTACAGCAACGCCTGGAGTTGAATAAGCCGTAATTATCTGTGACATGGCTGTCAGTTCACTGCTCAGTCTGAAGAAGTCATAAATCATATGCAACATAGCAGGCCAGTGGCATTTTTGCTGAAGAGCTGTTATTCCTTGTGGATTTGAGATGGCTGCAACATTCTAGACAGGAATTGGGAGCTCAGGAGTGTAACCGGAGACAGTGAGTGAAAAAAGCCGCTGAAGGATCTGAACTCCACTGAGTTTTATAGCCACCATTGGATACACCGCGTCTAAGACGCAGGTCGTAAAATATCCATGTTGACGTAACCTCTGCTCCTGTTGATATGGGACCAATTTTCCGTTCCAGGAAGGAGAACTTTCCTAAAACTTGTGGAACAACTGTCAGTCCAAGTAACAGCCATGTTCCTATTAAAAGCATAGCTTTACATTTATTATTTAAGTTATATCATAGCAAAAGAAAGATGAAAATATGTGACATAATAGTATGTTGTTGGGTTTTTTAAATCAAAATTCGCATCACTTCAGTGATTAAGATTTGGCGAAATCGTATCTAATCTCCCTGGAGAGAACAAAAACACCATGGCGTTTAGTGCAAAAGAAATAAACATTTATGAAAAGCTTGTGTGGAATGGTGGCGTGGTGGTTAGCACTGTCGCCTCACAGCGAGATGGTTCTGAGTTTGAGCTCAGTGGCTGACGGGCCTTTCTGTGTGGAGTTTGCATGTTCTCCCCACGCCTGTGTGGGTTTCCCCCACGGTCCAAAGACATGCAGGTTAAGTTAATTGGTGGCTCTAAATTAACCATGAGTGTGAAGTTTTGTTTGTCTCTATGTGGCAGCCCTGTGATGATCTGGTGACTTGTCCAGGGTGCCTCTCGCTCGTAGTCAGCTAGGATAGACTCCAGCTTGCCTGTGACCCTGCAGAGGATAAGCGGTTACAGATAATGGATGGATGGTTGAAATGTTTGTTTAATCCTGAGTGAAATATAATTGTAAATTAGACTCTATATCTGTATTATTTATCCTTTGGTGAATGGTGGTTTGAGTTTTAAGGTCCAGAGTACACATTTCCAACTAATCAGGCATGAAGAATCAGTAAGTGCTGTAATGTCTTTACGGTACTGTTCAAGTGGTGGAATGTCGGATAAGGGAGGAATAAAACAATCAGGAACATTCTGTTATTGGAAAAGAATCAACGAGCCAGTTTTGTGATGTGATGTAATGTGGCCTGGCGTGAAACGGAGGTGCTGTTCCCACAAGAGTGTTAATTATTTACCTTTAATAGTATGTCCCAAAGTTTTTATTAGATTAACAGCAATTTGTTAATGATTATTCTTTTTAAAAATAAAAATGTCAAAGAAAAACACAGTACTGTTTATCCAGTTATATTTACATTTAAAGTCAAAGTTAAGTTCACTCCTGCTGTAACAGTTACTTGTTAACTCTTGAAGTTAAAAGGCAAACCGTTCTTAACTTTTAAATTATTAGCTGGATTCTAGGACTGCTGTTCGTTCTAGCTGACTGCTAATAACGCAAATAATATTCGCCAATTATTCAACTCTCCAACCCAGTATTAACTGATTGCTAATGTCTAACTTTGGCTATCTGCTAGTTTACCTGCTAGCTGACCTCTAGCTCATTCCTAGCGGCTACTGTTATCCATTTAGGCACAGGATTTAAAGTGTCAGCGCTTACTTATTTCTTCCATATGTGTTTATAACATTTTATATAGCACAATTTTCAGACATGTTTATATATTCCAGACATTATACTAAGTCCTAAGCTAATCTTCCTCACGAGCAAATCTTCCCATCCGGAGTGTTTGCTAAGGCTTTGCAAGCACCATAAAATACATACCATGGAAAATGCCATTAAAAAACATTTATTCGTTAACATGTAATAAGATGCAAAGTGGATCAGGCCGTATTTGTGTCACAGTTTTATTCTATATTTGTGTTAGAATTTTATGTACAAAATGATTGGCAACATTTTACAAAAGACACAAATGAAATCAAACTAATAGTGCTACACTCAATTAAAAAAAAAAAAAAGAAGTCATTTGATATGTATATTGTGCATTTTAACCACTATGCAAGAAGCATTTTTGTAATACGGTGTAGAAATTGTATGAATTGCGATTTCAAAACTACACAAAGCTCAGCCCTAAAATAACAGCGAAACAAACAAGACCAGAATCTTGTGGAACAAAAAAAGAATTAATACAATAATGTGTAGTTGTAGTTTGCAAAGCTTGCTTTTTGTCCTTGGTTAAGTGTTCAAATGTGTGTGTGGAGGGTTGTTGTTTTTTTTTGCATGAAAGTGTGAACCCAGGACATGTATTACCTACCAATCACAGCGTAATGAATACAAAAGCAGCTTGATTATCTTTGGCTTGATTACTGAATACAGGTTACGTTGTTGTTTAGGTTGGATTACGTCACAAAGTGTATGATAATGAGTGTAAAAAAATAATAAAAAGAAAAAAAACAAACAATAAAAGCAAAGAAATTCTGCCCAAAATGTGAGACATAACGTTCAACATATTTGATAACATTCAAGGCTCAAAATCTCGTGTGCAGGGTTCACAGTTTAAGATATAAGTACCTTTCCAAATGATCCAAAAATGAGGGGTGGTCCTAATAAGCTAGATGTTTACAGAGCAAAGAAAGGACATAATGATACATTCGAGAGGAATTCTGGTAATTTTCCAACACATTCTGGATTGATATGGCTATATACATTAGTAATGATTCGTACTTTGCTGGATAGTGTACCATTCGTAAAATCCTAAAAAAAAAAAAAAAATTCCTCTATCTTAAACAGCACAAACAATAAACCTACAAGTGTTGGTCTGAAAAATACATAGAAATATATAATATAGGCTGTATATAAACAACAGGGAGCTTTTTTGGGTTGCTCATATGTGCAAGTTCATTCAAAAGTAGGATGGAAATGTTGTTTTGGCTGCTGGATTATTTGAAGACTTTTTCGTAAATAGGGCACTTGTGGCTTTGCAGCTTCTTCAAGGTCTTTTTGAACTCCTTGTTGGATTTGTCCCACTTGTGAATGCCGGTGATGAGGTACTGCCTGTCCGTCTTGCGGCCCATAATGAGATAAGCGCTGCTTGGGTTGTCCAGCTGCGAGCAGGGACAGTCAGCGCCATTCTTCAGATACAACGTGAGGGTCTTCAGATCTTTCTTTTTTAGGGATCCCAGTTTCACAGCCTTCTTCTTCTTCTGCAAGATCACCTTGCGGTCCGCGTTCTCCCGTTTCACCTCCTTGATTTTGGTCTTGATGGCTGGAGGAAAGAACACAAAGATGAAGCTGAGTCTGTTTTATGAAATCGTATACGCTTGGGAAAGAGAGTGTGATTGACAGGCAAGAGCTTTGAGCAATTTTTTTGCTGAACCCCCAGACGTTTCAAAAGACAGATCTCTTAGCTTTTGGAAGGTTGGCCACGCAACAGACAGGACAAATCTGGGATCGCGGCAAACTCACTCACCTCAAGAGCCATTTTCAGAGAACCCTCCAACGCTGGAAAGACAACACTGGAAGGCTTGGACAGCTAGGTAGGCCAATGGTTTACCATGTATGCTTAAAGTTCTTATGCTTCAGCAAAACATTTTGGGAAGCAGAAAGTCACTGAATCCCCTTTGGGATGTATGCCAGGCTTAGAAAAGCTAAACAAAAAAATGGGAGTTAGGTTACAGGGGGGTCACACAGAGCTCCAGTCAGAGCCAGACCACAAAAGGAGACGACAAACTGGAGGAAGGGACAACGAGGGGGTCAACAAGGGAGGTTGTAATCAATACCAAGCTACTACCGTTGACAGGGTCCCAGAACACTTCATAATGACCTAGGTATCACTGTCTCAGGCTCTGTCAAGTTTAAGAGTCTTCATCAGGATAAAGTCTCAGCCATGTAAATCAATCTTCCCCTGCTGCCCTCTGTTTTCCCAGGGGGCCAGGAATGTCACAAATTGTAGCCCTGTCTGACTTGTGCTCGTTCAGATGTAACTTGATCTGTAACTTGATGTAAAGCTTGTTCCATTTATTACCTCTGCCAACTTTGTTGGACGAGGTTATGTTTTCGCCTTTGTTTGTTTGTTTGTTTGTTCCCAATGTAGCTCAAAAGTAGTGAACAGATTTTGATGAAATTTGGAGGAAAGGTGGGGCATGAGCTAAGGAACATTTGATTAGATTTTGATGCAAATCCTGATATGTATGCAGATCGATTTTTTTTTTTTTTTTTTGCCTGTTCCCAACGTAACTCAAAAAGTAGTGAACGGATTCGGATGAAATTTGGTGTACAGCTTTAGTATTATCCTAGGTTCAAGTGATTTTGATTTTGATGTTGATTTGACACGGCTTGGCAGAGGCATGCACTCTACCGTGTGTCCTTCTAGTTATAAGTGGATTTGAAGTAAACAAGAGTCAGTACTTCTGCCGTTAATGCGTTTCTAACTGAACGGGAGGAGTAAAGGGGTTTTTGTTTGTTTGTTTTTACATCAGGCTTGGTCATTGAATAAAGATGACTGATATGCCTGGGTTAGCACTGCTAATCATATACAAGTTCAAGTCCTACACTTGCATGAAAAAACACATTTTTAATGTCTGTACTCTATCGTTCTAAACTACAAAGGACAATTCACATGAACTCATGGCAGTAATTTCCTGATGTGAAAACGAAAGAAGAAGTGCACTGATGTTCTGGGTAAAAATGCTTCTTAGAAACCAACCTCCTTGCATTAATCTCCAAATCTTATCATTTACTTAACCTTTTGCTGCTCATAAGTCATCTCTGAGGGTGGTCTTGCTCATTGCTATAAGTACATGTCAGATAAATTAATCATGTGCCAATGTAAAACCCAAACATAACGTGAATTACAGTATGGCTTTGGAATTATGTCTGACTCTCCTGTAAACCTCTGGAGAAATTCATCCCAATTAGACAGCCTGCACTCAAAAACCCATTAAAAACCTTTCTGTGGACAAACATATAGATTATGAGTTACTGCTAATTAGCCTTTAACAAGCTGATCAGTCTCCATCAGCTGTCAGCAAGCAGACCACAACGAAACTAAATCCTCCCTGTGTGGTGCTGAATATCAGTGGCTGGAAGCACAGTAATGAAACATACTACTGTTTCCAAAGAAAGTTGTAGTTGGAATTAATTCTTACTTAAAAACCATTAGAAAATGAAAAATGGGAGCTGGATAATTAATTCCCTTTCATTCATTCCTCTTCAGTATGTGCTTTATCCTGAACATTGGGCGTGAGGTGGAACTACAACGTGGCTGGGATGCCAGTTCATCACAGAGCACCATGGACACGCATTCACACCAAGAGGTGATTTCAAGTCATCAATCCACCTACTGGCATGTTTTTCAAAAGGAGACTGGAGAACCCTATGGAAGCCCACCCCATGTGAAACTGAGAACAGCACAACAAAACTCTCCACAGGCAGTAACCTGAGCTCAAGAATGAGCCATGGATCCCGGAGCTGTGAGGTGGCAATGCTACGTGCTTCCCAGGAAAATGTTGCTTTATAAGCATTTTTCATATTTGCATTATGCATTTGGAATTGATCAGTGAAAACAGTGAGTGGCGAAAGTGGTACATCACATTCAGAAGATATACGGTATTTTACTATTTCGATGCATCAAATGGTATGATAAATTGCTTTAACTCATACCAAAATTAACACTGCAGAGAAGCATGGTCCAGTGTTCAGGAATTAACTTTGCACATGGAAAGGATTAAGGGCTTGATCTGCAGTCTCAGCTCCATAAACAGGCTTTCAAAAAGGGCTTAATGTTTAATGGAATAAAAACATTGGTCAGGCTTCAGAGATCTCACGTCAGGAAAGTCCACCTTACTGGGGTTTAAATTCTGCCTGAACTCTTGGGTGAACTCTCTACGCACCCTGTGGCATTTGTAACTGTAATCCGCATAGTCGCAGTGCACTTAGCTGCAAAGCCACAATTGAAATACAGCCCTCACTATGCTAATACCCATAACACCAAACTGTTCCTGACCAGTGGTTCTAATTCAACAGATTTACCAGAGTTCAAGCTCAGCGAGTGCAATGAGGTATTGAACAAAGACCAAAACGACAGATTAATGCTTCAAAGCACTCAAAAGGGCGTTATTCTGGGCACTTGGGACAAAATTCCACTATGCACTTGAACTAAAGACATGGCCTGGCTGTTAGCAGGTGCTAGGCATGTTATTGGGCTTGAATAGACACTAGACAATCCAAAATACAGCACAGTACAGCACACAATTCATTGTTATGTACTGTAATTATATCGCAAGCACAAGACACAGTCATCTCACTTTGAAACACTTCAGTGAAAGAAAATGAAGATGCTCGCTCAAATAACTAGCAAATCCTATCTTTCTGTGCAAAAAGAGAACTCTGGCTCTTTGGAGAACACTTTCTGCTTTGTTATCAAAAGTGCAAACACAATGCTTCAATACCAGATCCATTACCAAGTGAGAAAAACAACAAACTATATTGGATACATAAACCCATCCCTTGCAAGGAATCACTGGGAAGCACATTGGAATTTTGATTTTCCCATTGAGAGCTGATGGATTTATGATTTGTCCACCCATGACAAGTGGAGTATACGAGCTGGTGTTTCATTAACTTCTTATAAACTGACCAAATAATCGAACTGAACACACATCCTTTTCCTGATAAGCCTTAGAAACATTTATACCTTGATTTGACACAACAGATTATCATGAAGCAATGGAGAGCTCTTATCTCTGTCTAAACTTTGCCCATCACCTCAAATAAGTACACTATCCTTAATAGTTCTGATGAATATTTCTTCAGTCATCTTTTGGTTCAGCAGCTGGTGACCTCTAGATGCGTAGCACATCATTGACTAAGTAAACAAGAAAAGCAGAACCCAAACACTGATAAGTAGCACAGAAACAGATGAATGTTTTGAATGAAGATTGATTTGAGTCATGCAGGTTTCCAAAGTCATCCTTCCAGAATATCTAGCCTACCTGACTAATATTTGGATGGTTTGGGAGATTGTGGCTAGATGGATGAGGCCTGTGAGATTAAGAACCGAACTCTGCGAGGAGGGCCTGGAAGATTTTCAGAAGTGGAATCCGGGACTGAACTCTGGTGGGCCTTTAAGAACAGGACAACCCTGTAGTGTACCCATAAATGATTCCAGAGATTTAGCTTTTAAGCGGTGTTTCTGTTCCCTGACTTGGCATTCTGTACTGTCGTGAGACAAGAGGCAGACTTGCAGTCGGATCAGATAGTGTCATAAACCCAGCAGGGGACATCGGGGATGAAAACAGTCTCAAACACAGCTTCCTTCACAGTCTCAGATGCGTAAATGTGTGTGGAATCCAAAGCCTATGGCCAAGCCGTACACTTTTACTACTCTAAAGCTGAACATGCGCCATTGACCGCAGAAGGAAGAGCCAACAGAAGTGTGAGAAAAGAAATGCTCAGTGGAAGGCCATGAGGTTTGGTTAGGAAGAGGGATCATAAAAGCCAAGCCTGGACATGAACAGCATTCCCCATAAAACCATTGCTGTTTATGAGCAAAGTGTCTGTGAGTCTGGCCAGTGTGTCAAGAACAAATGCACAAAGAAGGACTGTTGGGATTTTGTTATCTACCATGGCATTTGAAATAGTTGTGAGTTATCTCTTGCTTGAAGGTTTGTATGGGGTAACATCTGTGCATAACCTGAACAACAAAAGTGGTATTTGTGAAGATTCACAGCCTTCACATCTAGTACTCAACATGCGAGTGCATGAATGAAGTGAATCCATGGCCAAACCCATTCTAAACAAAACTGTTCTCACCACTGTAAAGCCAGGTCCAGTGGGTTTGCACTGGGAATACAACTCTTTAGCCTTTTTAACAAAAACTTTTAATGCAAACCAGGTGACAGGTCAGTGATAACAATACATCACGAATGAGAAACCTGACAAACCACTCTCGCTTTCTCTCCTTGACAATAGCTGGCTTTAGAGCTCAACCCGGAGGTCACAGAGGGGGTTGCCACTGGGCTAGGCTTACACAAAGCTGTCCAGAAGCAAGATGGCAACTCACCAAAGATGGCTTAGTCCCTTCGAATCCCTGTCTGAATGAGGCTTTATGGTTTTCTAAGAGGCAAACCAAAACCTGCATTTGTTTTCCTCTTGGGAGGAGAGCAGGAAGTGCTTGGTGCAGCACCCTCCTTTTGTTGAGGTAACTCCTGCTGGGAATGGCCCTAATGGCAGGCGTAATGGGCTGCTTTAACAGCTATGGTCAGTGGCTTTCCCTCAGACTGTGTGGATTAACTTAGACATTTCACAAAAATCTAAACCAGAAGTCCAAACGTTGTCTATGTGACCTGGAAGACCAGAATGAAATAGTGGCCCAAGAGTGAACAAGTGATCGATTCTTCTGAGTCTCCCAATTTTTTTCCTTAGAAACTTGGAGGGCTGGAGTGAATGCTAATGCAGAATGTCTGGATGTCTAAGCCTTCACACATGTTCACAAAACCTTGGCAGCAAACACAGTAAGACTGAGTGTAAAAAACAAGGTTGAAAAAAAAAAAAAACCAAGCGCAAATGACAGTGTTTGGAGTGGTGGAGATTACAAAAAATACCAAAAAGCTCAAGCTAATTATAGAGTTTGGTGTATTATTCATCTGCACCATTCATAATAAACCATACAACTGAAATATTCTACATTACATTTATTTGCTGAAAGGATATCAAGCTAAATCTGATTTGGCCCCTGCACAGAGGTCAGCTCCG
Source organism: Bagre pinnimaculatus (assembly GCA_028877455.1). Classification (NCBI taxonomy): domain Eukaryota; kingdom Metazoa; phylum Chordata; class Actinopteri; order Siluriformes; family Ariidae; genus Bagre; species Bagre pinnimaculatus. Next base: position 3,707,409 of record JAPEKL010000017.1, read on the forward strand.
GTGCTGTTGTCACGTCCACTGGACCAGACAGGAAAACAAACATCCCGATTTACAGCTCTGAGTAGTGGCCAAATAAAGGGTTTTAGACCTGTGTGAATTACCTCAATTCATTAGTCACAGAGTAGTGGTCTCTAAAAGGGTCATCCAAACCATGACATGGATTTACAAGGGTTAAAAAGAGCCTGCAGCTGTTATTTTAAGCACCAAAGACAGCCGTATTGTTCTATTGTCAAACATGAGTGTGCTTAGGGCAGTCGGAAAATCGTGTCAAAAAAGGCCAATGGAAGTGGAAGGATTTTTGAAATATATACAGTATGTGTACTTAAAAAGTGGGGAAAATTATAAAGATACCAATCAGCATCCTGCACTGTTGATAAGAGAAGACTAAGTGAAAGTCTGTGTTGTCTAGTAAAGGAAAAGAAGGGACGAGGGAGTTTACTCAGTAACTTTATTGTGACTAGACACGCACTGGTGAGACCATTGGTCACCCCATTACGGAGAGGAAATTATGGAGTAATTTACGCAAATTACACAATTACGAAAATTGTGAAATAGAACAATGGAAAAAAACAACACTTCTTCAGTCAACTCCATCAGTTCTACATATTAATTAAAAAGCATACGGTGATGCAGCGAATGGTTCGTGTGCCATGTAGATTGAAGTACATCCACTTACCACTTTACTTCCAACTAATAACAGGATTTGGGAATGTACTGCACTGAAAATCTGCTCTGCGTCCAGCAGGAATGTAACATTTTTGGCTGTCTTGAAAGTGGCATCTCAGTTTTCACCACAAAATGTGTTTGTGTGTGAAGGAGAGGAGTATTTCGAAGCACTTACCAAACTCGCTGGCGCACATGTGCTCCAGAATAGCATCAGTTTTCATTTCGTTGTCGCATGGTGGGCAGACCGGCGAGTAACCTAAGACAGAAAGCGAGGCACAATGTCAGGGCCAATATGCTGCACAGAGATACCCAATCAGTATCGTGGGCCATGCTAATAGAAACCAAATGTCTGTCCCACTCGTTTCTTTAAGCCTCTCATTTACGTCCTCCTGAGTGTTCGGAAAGTTTGCGTATGAGTGTAAACAGTGCGGACAAACTTTACAGTCTTGTGATTGAAAGGAAACGTTGAGGAAATTCAGACTGCCATTTTGCTTGTAAGTCACTTGTCACATCACAACACAGGAATTCAGTGTTAATGCAGCTTTATCTGGTACCAGATCTTTTTTCCTCTTCTGTATTTAAATTCTAAAACAAGGATGAATTTTAAAGATGAAAATCCCACTAATCCTGCTTTCCTCCCCAGTTCTCTCTGCGTCTCTCTGTCATGCTAATTAGCAGTGGACAAACCCACAACCACATCATTTACACATGTATGTCAACAGCTGTTCTTCTGTTTACTGTGAAAGGAGCAGAGGTTTGAGACAAGACCCTAAAGACCCCAGGCACCTGTAATTATTAGAAACGTTAAGCTGAAAAGGCTCCCTGAGGTCACGGAAAGTGTAAAAAAAAAAATAAAAATCAGGCTGAGATTACAGCTCCTTATCTCTGTGCACTCTGTTAAGATTTCAACTGTTATTTGATTAGCTTTGGTTATCTTAGTTGTTCTGTTTGTGTGGTCACTTTTCTTATTAGTAGCAGCTCTTTTATGAAAACCACACAGCAGATGAGGCTTTCAAAAGGGAAAAAAAAAAACTTTTTCCAGATTGTTTTTATACGAATTAGCAATAATAATGTCGAAAGCACAAAATCCGCATTACTGGAATTTTTCCCTGCAAGAATCCATTCCCATTGGAAGCCTGACTACATTTTCAATCGCGGTCCAATTTGAACATGGTGAACGATTCTGACTATATTCCTTCTCTTGCCAAGAGCACATGTTTTCTTTTTTCCCCACATCAAGTGCTAAATATGCTATTTATTTTCCAGTACCATGAACTATTCACACCGGCTGTAGATTTCAGATTATTCCTGGAGCCCCAAAGCATGCAAGGCTTCCATAAATGTCTGTTTGAAAGCGTTCCATTTATTTATCTGGTTTCCAAAATGTTCAGTGCAATGCAACAATCAGATAGATGTGCACTCAAAGCCCATTCCCTTGAGCTAAAATAGACTCCTATTGCAACTTTTATTCATATTTCAACTTGTGGTTTCGCAGAGCACAAACGTCATCTAGCTATATGTTCTTTATGAAGGACGAAAAAATATATTTGCCTGATATTCTGACCTCGGCATTAAACGCTATTCTGCACCGTGATCTTTTTAAAGATTTTTTTTTTCTCCTCAGAGCATGTTTTTAATCAGAACTGACACTAGGCACTATTCACTAGCTTTCACTGTGTGATTCGAAACCCTCCCGAGACAAACTTTAATCAACACCACGTTTAATCCTGAGCAAAATTCATGTTCTAAAGTACCACATGACTTAGCCAAAGTGAGCAGTGCAAAAAAATGTGCAGGAACTGACACTGGAGGTTGAGTAGTTTCAGAAAGTGATATTTCCGAAAGTATGTGCAGTATATAAATGCATATCACGTAGCATCATTTTGTGCACGTTGTAAAATTTGTTTCAGCTTGCTTTGTTGTTGTTTTTTGTCTCAAATTCCTCCTCCTCAATGAATGCTTGGAAATACCCACAAAATTTACGAGACAGTTACATCAGCTGGTTGTACTTTCCCTCGTTCTCTGTCGTTCCCTCAACTTCGACTTTCCACAGAACCCCTGCCTACTTCCAGCAACATCGCATTCTTTGACGAACAATTTGAGGGCTTTTTGAGACGTTTTAGATGTTACCAATCATGGAAATGTAAAATGCCTTTCTTAGGTACTGTAATTCGAGTGAAAAGCAGCCATCTCAGCTCCCCCTCCTGTTCCCTGTGCCGCACTGAGCCCTGTCCTGTTGCATTATCTTATGAAAAGTGTTGCTAATGGAGGCTCTGGGTCATTCAGGGCTTAATTCAGAGTAGCTCTGCATCTCCGTGATTGATTTGGGCTGCTCCTTAAAATTCCTCTAGAAAAAATGTACTCTTCAAACAAACAATGGGAAATTATTTATAAGAAGGTAATTAGTTTAACGACATGCAGCAATTGTGAAAGAATTTACAAGAAAAAAAAAAAAGAATGCGCATAATGCTTTTTTTGGATGAAATTCCAGCTTGGCTATCACCCCGCTGACAATTGTTACCACGTGCAAACAAATTATGAATCGTTTCATGCCTTTCTTGTCTGATGCAGCTGTAATATAATTATGCACAAAAATAAATGGTGAAAAGCTTATACTGGCAGAAATAACAGCTCTTAGGTAACAAAAGGTGAATAAACTGTGGCCCCAAACAGATGCCGGTTCCTGAAACAACAGCACGCTGCCTTTTAAGAAGGAGCTCAAGCGTCATTTCTGACACGAAGGAAAAGGTGTGATCAGGTTGTATGTTGGGAAAGTGTAGCTAAATGCAAGGATATATATATAACAAGCTCACACACACCTCGCAAGAGTGTGTGGGTTTAATATGGCCAACATGCACACTACATGACTCATGACAGATACTGGAAATTACCAGTGAAAGATTTTTCTAATTCTGGTAAAACGACACGAGCAAACAGGAGGTATTCTTCTGAGCACTGCTCTCTACTTCTCTGGAGTTTCAGTGCCAATTCTGCTTGACACAAATGCGCTAATTTAGATTGTTGCATGAAGCTGCATAAACTTAAGATCTTTCAAACCCACAGGTTCCTTACTCTGGTCCTGGAGCACCTCCTGTCCTGCAGAACTAATCAACTAATTATCCTTGTGTTGAAGGTGAAGTTGACGTGAATGTCTTAAAGCAGGGGAAACAGTAAAACGTGCAGGTCCTGTGGATTCTGTGTTCTTCCTACAAAATCTAAGCGTTAGACTCATTATCTGGATCAGGTGGGGAAAAAAAAAAAAAAAAAAAACTCACTGGCTTCTGTGGACGTGTCGGTGATGTTGGGCGTGCTGATGCACACATCATCCTGAGGGAACTTGTCGCAGATGAGCATTTCAGGCCACGGGAACCCAAACGCCTCCATGATGGGTTCGCAGCCCTGGCGCACGCTCTCGCACAGCCAGCGGCATGGGTAGATTGGCCGATCCATGCAGACAGGTGCGAACAGCGAGCACAAGAAGATGCGTGTGCCCGGATGACAGGCCTTGTGCACCAAAGGCACCCAACTGCCCGCTTGCTGCCTCACCTCAGCCATGCTCTCATGCTCAAGCAGGTTGGGCAACAACATCTGGCTGTAGCCGACACCGTGGCACAGGCGCAGGTCATCTGGGATGGGCACGCACTGCGGAGGCTTGTCATAGGCTCGCCCACCACCAAACGAATCAGGCTTCCAGCCTAGGTACTCGTACTCCGTTGCCAGGCTCAGAGGCACCAGGTTCACCATCAGTGCCAACACCGTAGTGGCCTTCCACAGGCACAAGGATGCCACTGGCTTCATCGCGCTAGTCGCTGACAAACAAACAAACAAACAAACAAACAAACAAACAAAGGTCCCTAAGTCAGTAATGCCAAAACGTTTCAGGAAATTTTCCCCAGTCGAAATGAAAATGAGTGGTTTAAAGAGCTCAGAAGGCTGCCTCTGAAAGCTTGACAGTGTTCAGCTGAGACAGAAGAAGAGAGAGAGTGTGTGTGTGAGAGAGTGTGTGTGAGAGAGAGAGAGAGAAAGAGAGAGAGAGAGAGAGCACTTTCCTCCTGCTGACTCACACGGACGCCTGCCAGGGACCCCTGCGCGTGAAAAATGAGTGGAAGCGCAAGACAGCAGGGGAGCGCGAGCGCAGCGCCGGCCAATAGAAACCATTCAGCGCTTTTGGGTGACCGGGGAACCAATGAAACGCGCACGCCAATAAAAAAAAGGGACACCCCCTCCACATCCCTCTCCCCGCTCTCCCCCGCACCCCTACCCCGCACTCCTCTTCCCATCTGCACTGACTCGGCGTGGGATGAGCGACAGCGCGAGCGCGCCGCTGTTAGAAACAACACATGAGCCGCTTTAGTCGTGTTTATGGTCAGGTTCTGACTGCTAAATGGAAGAAAATCATTCATGTGCAAGGAAAGTGGACAGAAATTCCATGATTATTATTATTATTAGTCTATGACTATGTCTTTTTGTTGTCGTTATCGAGTATGTTTTTTCCTCCTTTTCTGTGATGTCAAGATCAAAATGGATGTAATGTTTTGGACAGTGTGTGTTCTTGTCAGAATGAAATCCGATCTACACTCGCTTCTTTCCAAAAGCACATCTGATTAGAGACTGCTGTCAGTTTTATTAGTTTCTCAGTGCAGTCTGAAGTCGCGTCCAGGAACAGCTTACTTTCATTTAAATGAATGAAGTAATTAACGAATAGCTTCTTGATAGCTTTACTGTTTAAACTGTTGGGTATAATCGCTTTTTTTTTTTTTTTACATTTGTGGTTGCTCCCACACCCCGACTGTAATAAAGACGAGATAAAAAGGTGAGAAGCAGGGTTGCCAGATAAGACTGATGATTTCCAGCCCAAAAAATTCTCAAAACCCGCCTGGAAGCACCGCCCAATCTGGCAACACTGGACTGAGAGGTGTGAAACTGACTGTTGTTTTTACTGATGACGTAATTGGCCTTGGTGTGATATTCAGTTTCTGGTAAGACTGGGTTCAACTCGAAATGGAGAAAATGCTGCCTCAGGAAGGTGTCTAATAAATCAGTGAGGCAACAAGAACCGTTTGAAACGGATTAAAAACTCATTTCCTGTCTTCTAATCCATCTTCAACCTGCCCGCATTGAAAGCAGCACTAATGTATCTTCGACGCTGCCTGTTACCCATAAGTCTGTGCGGCAGCTCCCCTCAAACAACAACGAGAACAAAGATGGCGGCCGGAGCTTCACAAAAAAGTGATTTCTTACACAAATATAATTTTCCCTCACTTTTTAGATTTTTTGACAAGTTGCTGTGAAATACACATTTTATTATCTAACTAGCTATCTCATACCCCTATGACTGTCATCAAATAAGTGTATTTGATATTATTTATGAAGGGCGGTGTAGTGGTTAGCGCTGTCGCCTCACAGCAAGAAGGTCCGGGTTCGAGCCCCGTGGCCGGCGAGGGCCTTTC
>JAPEKL010000017.1:5166951-5181756 GCA_028877455.1 Bagre pinnimaculatus
TCAGATGGGTTAAATGCAGAGGATGAATTTCACTGTGCTTGAAGTGTGCATGTGACGAATAAAGGTTTCTTCTTTCTCTCACGGTGCTGCTGGACCCTGATTAATTCTCTTTAACAGCAGCAGCTCCGACTGTAGAGCAGGTTTATATTAATGCCCTTGTTCTAATAATAGTTGGTATGATGAGAATTTCTTTAAATGTTTCTGTAACTTTTCTGGAAGGAGTCTCCAGTATCAGCACTTTATAACAGTCAGAGGTGAAGCTGGTACTATAAGTTTTCTGACAGACAAGTGTGTACACACACACAGATTTACATAGTGACTGAGTGTGAGCTCACAGTGAGTAAGTGAACTTTGGAGGTTTTGGAGGATTAAATTAATTCAGCTTATTAATTGTGTAATAGGAAAAGTGTGTGTGTGTATTAACAATGACTTTACATCTACAAATTATTACTGTTTTATATAAAACACACTTCGTCAGGTGGGAATTATCAGCTCAAGTCCTTATTTAACCCTCTGGGGTCTGAGAGTATTTTCTGGCACTCTAATGATTTTGGCATGCTCTGATTCTGTTGTCAATTTCAACAAATCTCAGTATTTTCAGTCATGTTGCTTTTTTTTTTTGTATTCAGCAAAAGTTCAGCTACAATAATTTCTCTGTAGTTTGTATGTCATGAATGTACTTTAAAAAAAAAACAGATAAATGAAGATATTGTATCAATAAGTTTTAGAACTGTGTTGGAATGTGTGTAAAAACATGACCTTTCCCATTGTGTCGAACCATTTTGGTCACTTGAGGTGATTCTGTTCAGTCTGAGGAATGGATCAATCATAACCTAAATCTGCTCCATTGATTTGATTTGGACAATTAACTGGCCATCAAAAAAAGTTTGTCCTATTGTTTTGGGGTAAAGGGTTGGCAGTGGGAGGGGCATTCAATGAGAAGGGTAAGTTTTTCCATTCCATTCAATGAGAAGAGTGAGAACCCCTCCCACTGCCAACTCTTAATCCCATCAGGTCAAGTCCCAGTGGGGAAAGTCATGTTTTTTCACACATTCCAACACGGTTCTAAAACTGCTCTTTACAACGCCTTCATTTATCTGGTATTTGACTATTCAATGTGTCTTGAAATGAACTCTTTTACTCAGTTCAGAGCCACAATCAACTCTGTTATTCTGTTACACAATTACTCTTATTTTGCTCCAACTCCAAATTTTACTCTCTAAACTCAAACTAGAGCAAAATTAACTATCTTGAGGAAAATACTTCTAACTCTGTAAAAATTACTCTGTCGTGTTTCCTGTGTATGCACTACAGCACACGCATATCAACTGATCTGCTCATCAGAAATAGAAGTAGTATTTATACTTGAATGGATCTTCGGCTGGATCAAGTCAGAGTGGTTAAAAAAAGGCACCACTCATCATCAGTGTCTCAGTTCTCAAGATTGAACTGAATTGCTGTCCTGAATCATCCAAAGTGCAGAAAATCCACGTGCAACAAGTTTTACCTCCAAATAGCCTGAACTGTGTCTGACAGATTTCATCCTGTTTACGGTGGGCGTCCCTGAGAGAAACCAATCGAAACTGAAAGAGTGGAAGTGATTATCATGCCGTTACCCTGGGAACAGTCTTTTATGAACGCGTTAGTGTGTGCTCTGTGCTACAACGCTGGTGTGACTGAGGAAGGGGACAAGTTTTATGTTTCATCTAATTTAGGTCATTTAAAAACTATAATATTATTTGGCAGTGGGCACACAGGAAAGTGTAAAGTTTCTGTCAATATCTATATCATGCCTGTGTGATTTAAAAACTCACAAAAATATTTCTCAATACATGACCTACTCATTCTAAACCTGTGGAGTTTCGCCGGCGAAGCTCTTGACCCCAGAGGGTTAAGTGCACTTTGTAGGGAGCTGTAGTCAAGTCTTTTATACTCTCAGTGCACTGTGTGTCGAGTAGGGAACTGCTGAGAGCTCAGGAAGTGCACTACATAGGGTGTAAGGGGAATGCTCAGTACACTCCAATTACATTTTCAAGCTCAGAAAACAGCCTCAACATTTATGCACACGCGCACTGTAACACACACACGTGCACACTGTAACACACACCACACACACACTCATTCTGTCTGTGATGGGCCAAATCATCAATCACTTTAATCTGTGTGTGTGTGTGTTGTGATATAATTCCAGGTCAGACACTTGTACATCTGTGACTTCCACAAAAACTTCATCCAGAGCGTGCGCAACAAGCGGAAGAGGAAAACCAGTGATGATGGAGGAGAGTCTCCTGATCACGACGTCGAGGTTCCAGAGGTAAAACACACACACGTGAAAAAAACATTGTATTTAAGTCTGTCATCTATAAATATAAACCCAGCTGGAAGCAGGTGATTGTGTCTATGTGCGTGAGACAGACAGAGGGATTTGGGCACACCCTTTTTTATTATATAGTATAATTAAAAAAAATTATATGATATAATTTAGTTAAATTTTTTTATAACCCTTGGCTCCAGCTTGCCTGCAACCCTGTAGAACAGGATAAGCGGCTACGGATAATGGATGGCTGGAGTATAAAGAAAAATGAAGTTACAAACGTAATAGAACAAATGCATAATCTACTGTTTATTTTTAAGTAATCTTTTTAATTAAAAAAAAATTCCCTGGGGGGAGAAGCCCTCAGCAGAAGTGTCTGACTTCTGTTCCATCTCCGTGTGTTCAGTTATCGCGCGCTCCCATCACCTCCTGAGGAATCTGCAGTAATGTCTGACATGCAGCTGATAAACTCCATGGATTTTCAGTGTAGTGGGGCCGACACCCCCCCCCCACCACCACCACCACCCAAAAAAAAAAAAACCCCGCTGGGCCTAATACCCCCTCTACCCTCCTTTATGATGTGTTAAATGGTGTGTTTTTAATTTCTAGATTAATATGTAATATTGTTGTGTGTGTCAGGTGGATCTGTTCCAGCTGCAGGTGAATACACTGCGCCGTTATAAACGACATTACAAAATACAAACCAGACCCGGACTCAACAAAGCCCAACTGGCAGAGGTACACACACACACACATGCATTCTAATGCATGTTACACACTCAGCACACAAACACTAATTCGTGATGCACACAAGTTATTAGGATTTTGAAATTTTCATTAGTTATTCTTCTTTGCCCCCCCCCCCTTTTTTTTGAGGAATTGACTAGTTTTAGTTGAGTTTGTAGTTAGTTGTAGGGTTAGTTGACTGAGCTCTGTGTAAAATGTGGAGAGCTTGTAGCCCGTTCCCCGCTGTAGAGACGAGACTACGAGCTCTCCAGAGTTTATACAGAGCTCAGTGGGCTAGTTTTAGTTTTGTGGCATATCATACAGCAACATTCTGGAGTTTTGCTGCAGCCTGCGTTACAGTACTGCCCCCTGAGGGCACCAGCCGGTTACTGTCTCCAGGGAAACGGAGCTGATGATGAATTTTATTTTATTTTATTTTATTTTTTTACCTGAAATTCTGTTTAGTTTCAGTTTGTGTGTGCAGTGTTGTTTACCTCGCCCGGGACGGAGTCCACCAGGGGATGAGGTATTGTTTTCAGTGGGTTCTCTCTGCTTTTTTTTTTTTGTAACATTATAGGAAAACGGCTGGACCAATCTTCATGAAACTTTCAGGATCGGTGGGCATTGGTTCTCAAATAGAACCTCCAACATTTTGAGGGTCATCCGGTCAAGGTCACCAAATGGGTCAAAATCGTTTTTGGTGCAAATGGTGTCCCAGTGTCCCGAATCACTCCCTACTCACTACATAGTGGACTATATAGTAGTCAGGTCACCATTTTGTAGTGCTGTCCGAATGTATAGTGAGCAGCATTACACCGTATATAGTGCACTTAAAGTATCTCACAATGCATCACGAACAGTAGTGCCGCAGCAAAGATGAAGTTTTATCATTTAATCAATGAGCTCACTATATAGTTTTCTACATTGTAATTCCCTATATAGTGAGTAGGGTGTAGTGAACGAGTGAGTGATTTAGGACATAGCGTTTGTAGCCAATCAGCACTTATCCTGATCAAGTTTGATTAACTGTTCTGTTTCTTGATAAACTTCAGAACTAGAAACGAAATAAGAGAAACCTTGTTATAACTTTATAGTATCGGAAGATAATCAGCAGGTAAAAAGATAAACGAAATTCACCTCGTGGTTCTCCAAGGCTACGGATTCGATATTTAAAAAAAATGGTTTTATGTTAAGAAAATTTACCTTTTGATGATTACAGCTGCATTATCCTTCTGAAAAGTCAAATAATAAGTTTTGTAAAAAAAATTGGCAGATATTTAGAGTCTTTACACTACTTATGAAACAAAATGTTCTCATTTGTATTAGTGACCTTGAAAGAATAGAGACCACACTTGAGATTGAATTAGTTGTTATAACACTAAAATAAGTGCCACCAGGTAAGGTTTGTTTTACCTGGCGACACTCATTATAGCTTTTATTTAGTTTTCTGAAAACTTTTTATTTCAGCTAATGGAGTTATTTTTCGCTTTGTTTTTATTAACTATATTAACCATGACACACACATCATTAATACACAACACACATGAACACTACACAGACATGCTAATGCACAACATGCTACACACACACACACACACACACACACACACACACACACACAGAAATGCACATTTAAACTGTTTTTCTGAATAGCAGATTTATAGGGTGAGCTGAGAAGAAATAAACATCTCATAAAACTCAAAAATGGCAAAAGTAATTTCTGTGATGATGCTGTTTGTCTAGACTTGTGAAAGGTGTGAGAGAGAAAGAGATATTTGTTGACGGAGTCCAGTAATTAAAGGTAACTGTGTTTAATGATAGTGATATAGCGAGTGTGTATGAGTGGTTCAGTGGCGCTGCAGCTGGGTTTAGTTCCGTCCTAATGAACACTAACGAGCTGAAGGGAAGATGCTGCCTCGTTTAAAAACACAAACACATCGTTAATAAATCACACCTCAACAAGTCTGGCAAATTAGGAACAGTGACTGGGCTCAGTAACGACACTCAGCGTGTCCCTGAAGTCACACTAAACTGCAGGGGATTAATTTTAAACATAATGTCATTATAATATTATCACTCATAACATTCCATCTCATGATGCGTGCAGTGCAGATATTTCCATCTGAACAATCAGGAGCCAGTGTGATTTATAGGCTAATGATTAAATTCTCCCCTCTCTCTGTGTGTGTGTGTGTGTGTGTGTGTGTGTTTTTCAGACGGTGAGTCGTCATTTCCGGAACATTGCGGTGAATGAGAAGGAAACGCTGACGTACTTTATTTATATGGTGAAGAGCAGCAAGAGCCGACTGGACCAGAAATCGGAGGGAAATAAACAGCTGGAGTAACACACTGACGCCTTCAGTGGGGACACACACACACACACACACACACACCCTCTGCTGACTTACTTAATGACTGCTCACACATTAGCAGACTTCAATGTGAATATTAATCTGTTTTTACAAACACGCTCAGTAATGAGGTCAGTGTTGTGGGCGGAGCCTGTCTGTCCTGTCCATCTGTCTGATGTTAATGACCCTGAAGTGCTTTTTGGTTCCTCATGTCCCTGTTATTGGCCTCTGTGTGGAAGCTGCTGCTGATCCGAGTGTGAGCGGAGTTCACTGTGAATCATTCTGATGACCATTAACACCGCTGAACACCGCTCGCACTTCAGATGGAATCATCAGCCGTTTACTTGAGCTTCCTGTCTCCTTAGAGAGCTCTGATTTGTCCTCTGATTTAGAGCGAGTGCTCTCTCTCCTCCTCCTTCTCCTCCATCTTTGTTGTAAACGTTTTCTCTCTCTCTCTCTCTGTTTAAAAGCTTCCACATGACAAAACTCTCAGAAGTTTTTATCGCCATGTATGATACTATTGCAGTGTTATTTTAAAATGAACTCCTGTTCTTCTGTATCTCTTCTGACTGGGCAGCAGTTTAACCCTAAATGAACTTGTCTCATTCAGGACTTCTTTAAAGGGGTGTGGCTACGGTTTTGTGTTTTTAAACCGGAAAATAAACTCATGCTACTTTAAATCTGTCTAAAATACTGATCTGTGTAACAGCTGTACGTGCACCACTTCATCTTCAAATGTTCCCTGTCTTAAATATCACAGGATATTGTATCTTTATCAGAAGCTGATGAATTATTAATGAGATGAATAAAATATGTAAAGTGGAGTTAGAATGTGATTTATATATTTAATAAAATGGAGCGTAGTTGTAGAAATTATTTTAATTTACTCAGTTCTGAGCACATGGTGTTTATTTACTGATTTGATTAATCATAGAGCATCAGGATGGCCCCGCCCCTTATTTTGTGGTAAAATTCATCTGACCACACCCACTTGTTTTTCTGCACCATTCAACTGACCACGCCCCTCCATCTCTTGCGCCATTTATCTCTCTGTAGCACTTACCTGGCCCTGCCCCTTATTCCTCTGCAGCCTCCACCTGGCCCCGCCCCCTTGGTTGAGGTGTCACCATATTCTTGATGATTGGTTTTGTAATTGATCCAGTTTTAATCACGTTGATGTGTTTTGGTAGTAAAGTAACTGCATTATCTGATTTCTGCTTCACTGGAGTTTAACTTCATCACATTTTATTTTAATGTAATAAAGTTTTAATGATATTAATAATATTAATACGTGTTATAATTATTCCTGGTGTTTTGCAGTAAAAGATCTGAATCAGCCTTTCTCAGGTGTGTGTGATATGAGGGTGTGTTGGATTTTTGCTGAGAAACAACACATTTCTAGTTATTAATAAAAGGGGCGGAGTGTTTCTAATTAGCTTATGCATATAATTGTTATTGAGAGAGAAAGTGTCTTGTTTAATTCAGTGTTTTTTATAAAGCGGTTTATTGTCTGATGTTCAGAGCGTCACCCAGATCTCCATACGGAGGAGAAATGAACACACTGTCAACATGTAGATTATTGATAAAAACTCCTCGGCATGACTGTTCTGAGTAAGCGCGCACACACGCACAGCCCTGATGTGCATGGAATTGCACTTTGAGTGCAAATTATTTGAAATGATCTTTGCTTCAGCTGAGAGGAGGAGTTCAGTCTGCTCTTCTTTTGTCAAAGGCTTTCTGCAAGTCTGTAAATAAGTTCACACCAATCAGCGATGACATTAAACCCACTGAGAGGTGAAATGAACAACACTGATGATCTCATTCCAGTGGCACCTGTCGAGGGGCGGGGTTTATTAGGCAGCAGGAGAACAGTCAGTTCTTGAAGTTGATGTGTTGGAAGCAGGAAAAATGAGCGAGTGTGAGGATCTGAGCGACTTTGACAAACGGTGATGGTGAGATGACTGCGCCTGAGTATCTCCAAAATGGCCCATCCTGCGGGATGTTCCCGGTATGCAGTGGTCCAAGGAAGGAGAACCGGCAACAGGGTCATGGGTGTCGAAGGCTAGCCCATATGGCCCAATCCCACAGAAGAGCTACTGTCACACAAACTGCTGAAAAAGTGAATGCTAGCTGAAGCAGAAAGGAGTCGGAACACACAGTGCATCACAGCCTGCTGCATCTGGAGCTGCAGGTCAGTCAGTGTGACCGTACTGACTCCTGTACACCACTGAAAGAATCTGCAACAGGTATGAATCATGTGGACGGCTGTGTGTGTGTGTGAGAGAGAAGACAAGGTCCACAGGGAACTTAATGTTCTTATTAATAATAATAATAATAATAATAGTAGTAGTAGTGGTGTTTACTCACTGTGTTTACTTTGTTGAACAGAATCTCTTACAGCTTCCTGTTTCCCTGCAGTATGTAGTGAAAGCTGTGTGAATGGGATGTGACCTTATTGTAGGTGTGCAGTAAACCTGTCTCATGCTCATCAGTCTCACCTCTACACACACGAGCCACTAAAGCCACGCTGTAAATTCTCCTCACACGAGTCACATGCTAACGACCTCCTCATCACTACACTAGACGCTGCATCCTGCACTGGGTTGGGGGGTGAGGAGGCTGCACATGCTGTGTGCTAAACAATTAAACTCATCTAACAAATAAATAAATAGTCCAAAGATAAAGATGTTCAGAGCGCACGCACGCACACAGATGGTTATTGAAAATGCAGGCCATTTGAGAAATCATGCTTGCCAAACTACAGCATCTTTTTGCCAATGCTCATCGACATAAACGTTCACTAACTGAGCTCAATAAAAAGATGCTGTGCTGAGTGAGAAAATGGACGGGTTTAAACCCCCACTCACTGAGAGATGTAATATTCCACAGGACAGGAGAGGAGGTGCCGGGAGTTCCACATCTAGAATGGGTTTAAATCACCACCAGGATCAGCAAACTGCTAAGAGTGCTGAGGGAACCAGCTGTGCATGAACTTAACTTACACAAGGTCCCTCACTCCACATCAGAGGAGGGCCGTTCCCTCGGCTTGAAGAACAAGCCTAGTTGAGAATTAGAGACCCTCGGCCTGGGCTTTGGTGTGTGTGTGTGTGTGTGTGTGCGCCGACCGGCTCGGTGTGAATGACCTACACAATCACACACACTTCCAGCTGTGTTGGTAAAACCCAACAGGACAGCGAGTGGAGGTCAGCGAGAAGCTTTTCACAGATCCGACCATCATGGTGTAGGCAGCTATCACACTGGGTGAGAACACAGCACCTGAGTTGCCATAATTCCTGAAGAACAATAATCTTTTATTTTTAATCGCATCTGATTCGTCACAGGACAGGATGGCTCCCGTCCCCCGGGAGGGAAACCTGCTCAGAGTCTCACACTCAGTAATACAGCGCTGCAAAAAGACAGCCAGAGGATTACAATAAAAGTTCTCCTTCAGGAACTGCCCACTAAAGTCCAACTGGTATCCATCAGAACACTGCTCTGCTGTACAGAGAGAGAGACGCAAACACACACACACACACACACACACACCTGTGAATAGAGAGCAGTAATAAGTGATGTGTAACGACGCAGTGATTAAAGAATAAACAGTGTGTGACTGTGAGAGTTTACAGTGCCGTGTGTCTCTGTGCACATCCTACATCTGTAATGCTGCTGTTTATTACACTGCTGCAACTAATCAGTTTCCCTCAGTAATCAATAAAACTCTATCTATCTATCTATCTATCTATCTATCTATCTATCTATCTATCTATCCAGTAAATGGTAGTTTGTGCAGCTGGTAATTACACAATAAACTACATTTATTATACATGCGTGTGTGTGAGAGAGAGAGAGAAAGTTATAAGATAGTTTTCTTAAACAGATCATTTTAATGAAATTTCCTACCCTGTGGGATTGTGTTCTTACAGAAAATGTCAGCTCCACTGCTACACCACTGCTGTCCATTTCACTCTCTCCCTCCTTACACTTATTTATTTAGATTTTTTTTCTAATGTTTTATTTTATTTATAATGCCTACACATTTGCTTATTGTGTTCTGTCTGTTCATTCTGTTATGTTTTTGTGTTGTACAGAGGGGAACCGCCACGGCCTCGGAGTCCTTCAGAGAAACTCAAACATATCAGCACTTCAAACGGTATGTTTAATTTCTTTCATTCTTTTGTGATAATTATTCTCTTCTAATTTTAATTTGGCCTCATTTTCTATCAAATTTGCTTCAGAAATGAAAGGCTTATGGGAAATGGCTGAGCTGAAGCTGGCTGAGTTCAAGTCCCAGCTCTAATAGTAAGGGTTCCTCACTGGTGTTGTACAGATACATCAGTGGTGCAGGCTGTGTGTGTGCGTGTGTGTGTGCGCGCGCGCGCTCTCTAAAAGGAAAAGTTAAAAAAAGACTTGGAATAAAAACCTTTCGGTCAGATTACATGTAGTGTGAATATACACATTGTACACACAGTGTTCAGTTTATTGATTTAAACACTTCATTAGGACTCATCAGAAAGAACTGATTTGGATGAAGAGTGAACATGATTGGTCCAGGACTGACAGGTTTCTATGGTTACAGAGAGATGGGTGTGGTCTCCACTTCTTCAGGGAAGGTGGCGTACGCAGCACTACCACTCTTCACTACAAGAGCAGCTCCATTCGCACTCTCATCCTTCAACAAGTAGAGGAACGCCTTCGCCACCTGCTCCACCCTACACACACACACACAGAGCATGCTGCTGACTGCAGGAAGTGAACTAAATATGCTGTGTGTGTGTGTGTGTGTGTGAGAGAGAGAGAGAGAGAGAAAAACTCACTCAAGAATGGGGAATTTGTCCATCAGACTTTGTGTAACAGACACCAGGTCGTGAAATTGTCCTGTTTTGTCCTCTTGCTTAAACAAGTTAATCATTGTGGTCCTCACAAAACTTGGACACAAAGCGTTGATCCTCACACCATAACCTGAGGCCTGAGACGCCATCTGTACACACACACACACACACACACTAAACCACTGTTTGATTTCAGAAAAGTCTGGAGTCAACTCCAGTTCTGATTCCAAGTGTCAAGAATCAGTGGAGTCGGTTCTGTGAGTCGGTTCCACTCTACATCACTGTTCAGGCTTTTTCCCAGATGATGAACTCCATAAATGAGTTGGTTTGTGTGTGAAAGTTCAGTGTGGCCCAACATTTAATCAGCTAACATCAGACATTAATAATAACAATAATAAACATTTCATTAGTGTTTGTGCTTTAAAGTAAAACTGTGCCATGCTGCTGCAGAACCTCCAGCACCACCATCCTGGGCACTGGGGCCCCTCAGGGCTGTGTGCTCAGTCCACTGCTGTTCACTCTGCTGACTCACAACTGTGCAGCAACTCACAGCTTGAACCACATCATCAAGTTTGCTAATGACATGACTATGGTGGGTGTCGTCAGTAAAAACAACGAGTCAGCATACAGAGAGGAGGTGCAGCAGCTTTCGGACCGGTGCTGAGTCACCAACCTGTCTCTGAACGTGGACAAAACAAAAGAGACGGTTGTCGACTTCAGAAGAACACAAAGTGACCACTCTCCACTGTACATCAATGGCTCACTCGTGGAGAACATTAAGAGCACCAAATTCCTCGGTGTTCATCTGGCAGAGAACCTCATGTGGTCCCTCAACACCAGCTCCATAGCCAAGAAAGCCCAGCTGCGTCTCTACTTCCTACGGAGGCTGAGGAAAATCCATCTCCCATCACCCATCTTCACAATATTCTATAGAGGAACTATAGAGAGCATTCCGAACAGCTGCATCATGGTCTGGTTTGGGAATTGCACCGTCTCAGATCACAAGACCCTACAGCGGATAGTGAGGACAGCTGAGAAGATCCTTGAAGTCTCTCTTCCCTCCACCACGGACATTTACACCACACGCTGCATCCGGAAAGCCAACAGCACCGTGGCCGACCCCACACCCCTCACACAATCTCTTCACCCTCCTGCTGTCTGGAAAAAGATACCGAAGCATTCGGACCTTCACAGCCAGACTCTAACAGTTTCTTCCCTCATGCCATCAGAGTCCTCAACTCTGAGGGACTGAACTGATACACACTCGGACTGTTGAACACACCATTCACACTGCAGTCTCTGCACAGTGGACAATAATGCACTATTGCTTACAGTGTTGATAATCTCTCTCTCTCTCTCTCTCTCTCTCTCTCTCTCTCTCTCACACACACACACACACACACACAAGGTTGACATTTATTTATTCTTTTTTCCATATTGCTACCTCAACACACACACGCAACTTTCTGCACATTATCAGTAACAGGTCCTGGTTGGGACTGGACAGTCTGTTTGTGTTAGTTGTCTTTTTGCACTCTCCTTCTTGTCTGCACTTTGTTATTTGTAGATTGTAGTCCGGTGGTGTTTAGATTGTGGCCCCATGGTCCTGGAGAAATGCTGTTTTGCTTTAACTGTGTACGGGTACTGTACCAACTGTATATGGGTGAAATGACACATAAAAGAACCTTGATCTTGATGTCTGTGGTGTTTCACTCTACTGGGTGATGTGTGTGTGTGTGTGTGTGTGTGTGTGTGTGTGTGTGTGAGTGAGAGAGAGAGAGAGTGAGTGAGTGAGTTACATTTTCATCTCATAAGTAGATCAACTGTTCTCTTTTTACTCAGAATAAACTATGATAAAAATTTATAAACAAATATTTAAATGAAAATAAGAGTGGTGTATAAAACACTGAGTGAGAAAACACTTATCAGCTCAGCTAATGGAGCTCAATGAGGAGTTTGGAGCACAGCGTGAGGAGTTTGGAGTGCAGAGTGGAGTTTGGAGCGCAGTGAGGAATTCAGAGCTCAGTGAGGAGTTCGGAGCTCAGCACGAGGAGTTCGGAGCGCAGCGAGGTGTTCGGAGCGCAGAGTTCGGATCTCAGCGAGGAGTTCGGAGCGCAGAGTTCGGATCTCAGCGAGGAGTTCGGAGCGCAGCGCGAGGAGTTCGGAGCGCATCGAGGAGTTCGGATCTCAGCGAGGAGTTCGGAGCGCATCGAGGAGTTCGGATCTCAGCGAGGAGTTCGGAGCGCAGCGCGAGGAGTTTGGAGCGCAGCGAGGAGTTCATCTCAGCGAGGAGTTCGGATCTCAGCGAGGAGTTTGGAGCGCAGTGAGGAGTTTGGAGCGCAACGTGAGGTGTGTGTGTTTAAGATGGAGTGACGATGAGGACATACAGAGATCGCGCGGGTGAATCCCACCACACCATATTTGGTCGCTGTGTAAACTGGAGCTGATGGAAATGGACCAAGACCTAAAACACACACACACACACAGACACACACACACACACACAGACACACACACACACACACACACAGACACACACACACACACACACACACACACACACACAGGATGTTACAGTTCAGGAAGTTGTGAATTTAGGTTTTCAACTGACCATCAGGGAGATCATTGACTGTGTGACACTGTTTTATCAAAGCAAGAGGAACGTTTTCAAATCAAAATCATACATTTTCTCTCTCTCTCTCTCTCTCTCTCTCTCACACACACACACACACACACACACACGTCTGATTCACTTCCTTCTTCTGTTTCACACCTGCAAGTGATGCTACGTTAATGATGACGCATCCATTTCCACCATTCTGCTTTTTCATGTGATCCAGAGCCAAATACGTTCCTCTCACCACTCCTGACTATTCACACACACACACACACACACACACACACAATGTTAAATTTGTTACACAATTTGTCCAACATGAAACTTTATAACATTTTTCTCATATCATTTTCTCAATTCAGTATTTTTAGATGTTTAGAAAGAAAATAAACTGATAACCTGTCACTGTGGAGCTGTGTGTGTGTGTGTGTTACAGTGAGGAGGTCATCAGTTCTTTCTCATCTGCACTCACTAGAGAAATAAAGAGTAAATTTACACACCAACTCTTACCAGATTTATGGAGACGGTTCTCTCCCAGTTCTTCTCGTTGACGATTCCTGCGTTGTTACAGAAAATATTGATGTGGCCAAATTTACTGCAAATCTTCTGGAACGTGTCTGTAATAAACACAGAGCAGACAGACAGCTGTAACCTGTCTCACTCTCTGTAAAAAAGCTGCATGTGATTAGAAGATCTATAAACAATGATTGTGTGTATTTCTCTCACACAGTCATTAATAATTGGAGTTATGAAATAAGTGAAGTTTGGGAGAAAAACCATACACACACACCTGAAGCTCCGCCTCCATTTCTGTCAGTTTTATAGCTATGACATTTCTCGGAGCTCTGTGCTGGAACCCATCTTTTCTTTAGTCCACGTGTTTTTTTCCGAAGCATTAGATACAAACACAGAGTAAATTACAGGGATGATGTTGATGACTAATCCCAACCCCCACCCTACTTCTTTGGTATTCCAGTCACACCCAGGTAACGGTTGCTATCTGACGTTAATTTAGTCGAGTTGTTTGCAGTTTAGCTACACTCCAGTGTCACACACGCTCAGAATTTGAATCCAATCTTTATTTCCTCTTCATTTCATTTGTATGTTTTTTTTTCCTTTACACAGTTCCTCAGTTGAGTGAGAGCTCGGTGCCTCCACGTTCTCCTAATGTTCTGAGAGGAGCTGTGGAGGTGGAGATCCAGGCAGTTTGCGAGACAGGTTTGTACACAGAGAACTCTCATTGTTGGTGAAGATCTGCTGAAGCGGCTCGTCCCTGCCAGCTGCAGCGTGTATGGACCTGCTCTCTAACTGGTTTAACAGTTGACTCAGTTCCAGATGATTGTGTTTAAGCCCTAAAGGTCTTATGTGGGCGGCACAGTGGTGTAGTGGTTACCACTGTCGCCTCACAGCAAGAAGGTTCTGGGTTCAAGCCCAGTGGCCAATGGTGGTCTTTCTGTGTGGAGTTTGCATGTTCTCCCCATGTCTGCATGGGTTTCCTCCGGGTGCTCCGGTTTTCCCCACACACGTGGTTAAGTTAACTGTCTTCTCTAAATCACCCAGAGGGATGAGTGTGCGAGTGGTTGAGAGGAGAAAACCTCAATAATAATCCAGTAGAAGGCAATGATAAACCGTTACTACAAATTTCCCTATAAAGTGATGTGATGGCTGGAGTGTCACAGCGATGTCACTGCAGTGATCTGCCTCACAGATAGACAGGTGAAGGTGTTCCACAGGTGGGGGAGCGCAGAAACCGGTTCTTCTTTCAGGTCTTTGTAATGGCTGTGCAGGAGGACGAGGCTAATGTGGAGTTCATCTCCATTTCACCAAGTATTCACTTCTCCTGAGAGGTGTGTGTGTGTGTGTGTGTGTGTGTGTGTGTGTGTGTGTGTGTGTGTAAAAATGTGGCATGTACAAGCACAATACTGATGGCAATTCCACAACCCAGAGTGACCTCAAGAGCTGTAC
>JAPEKL010000017.1:5885806-5897500 GCA_028877455.1 Bagre pinnimaculatus
TGACTGTGTTCAGGTTTGTTTCAGCTTTGTAATCTCACAAACCTGAACACAGTCACAACCCACAGTATCTAAGGACTCCATTTTCACATTGACTTTCTGAAGTAACATTCAGTGTATCCTTGTCTGAATTTCACACTTAACTTGATGCATGCTGATTGCCTGACTTTTTGCTCATTTTTTGGACTGTGTTTCTTGGATTTTGTTTTGGATTCGTTTGCCAGGTTCTTTAATAAACTCTAAACTGCACTGGCATCTATCTTCATCTCCCTTCTCTGACAGTAGAAGAATAAATAAACCCAAACATATTTAGCCTCAAATCTTCTGCTATCTGGAATTGTTGGGGCCTTGAAGAACGTTCTTCTTCACTCATATTCAGTAGCTGCTTTATCCTGTTGAATGTTGGAGCCACTGGGCATGAGGCATGAATACACCCTGGATGAGACTCCAGTCCTTCACAGGGTACCATGAATACACACATTCACACACTCGTTCATACCTAGGGGTAATTTTGTTTTGCCAATTCACTGAGTTGCATGTTTTTCAGTGGTAGGAATAAACCAGAGAACCTGGAGGAAGTCCATGCAGATACATAGACAACATGAAAAACTTCAAACATATGAATCTGAATTCTATGAAGATTAAAAAAAGAAGAAAACTGTGTGTATTCTATAACAAGAAGTCAGCTTGAGGCAAAATTATGGTGTGGATATTGATATACAAATTACTGAAGTGACATTTCTACACTATTAATATGACACCTTTCATAATTCATGAACCTAATTATCGAATGGGAGAAATACATGTTTTCCCCCACGTTTTACATGTTTAAGATAATCAAGCCATGCTGCTGTTCTCTTTAACATGCTTTGATGTGCATGTACCAGTGACTGAAATTCAAAGCATTACTGGTATGTGTTACAGAGAAAAAACGTGAAAAAATAATGTGCACAGATATTCAAGAAGGCAGGATATTGAAAGAACGTGTGCAAATATGTGAAGAGCTGGGCGTGTTCGTAGAGTTCATGGATGTGTGCTTTAATAGTTGGAAAGCATTTTATGATCTGCACTGAAGATAAACCAGTGTATGAATATGCATAATAGAATAGAATGCCTTTACTGTCACTGCACAAAGTAATTTAGTTCATCATAGGAAAGCAAAGCCACTGCGTACGTGCACGCCACCACTCTTGGGTACTTCAGCCCATGTTAACCTAACCGCATGTCTTTGGGGGAAACTGGAGCACCCAGAGGAAACCCATGCAGACACGGGGAGAACATGCAAACTCCACACAGAAAGGCCCCCATCAGCCGCTAGGCTTGAACCCAGAACCTTCTTGCTGTGAGGCGACAGTGCTCACCACTTACACCATTGTGCTGCCCTAATATTAATAATATTAGCTGAAGAGGTTTAAGCACTTTTTCGCTCTTGACCAAATACATAGAGTTTACAGGTTATTATAGCTACACCTTCCTTAAGTAGAAATGCATTTTTTTCAGGTCAGCCTATCATATAGACCACTTTGTATGTTTACAATTACAGACTCTGTTGCTGTGGAAAATGTTTTAACCCCGCTCTCTTGCAAACTGACCAACTACTAGTCACAAATTCAGTACCTGTTGCACTGTATATTGTTGTTTATTGCTAATTAGATCACAGCATTGTTGAATTCTTGAATCTGATTGCTCTGAAAGTGTGGATTCATTTTCTCAAACAGCAGCTCTAACAACAGTGTTTATATTGATGCGCTTGGGTGGCAGACAACTGACAGAACTTAAACCTAATACAGTAATAAGCATATTTAATATGTTGTTATTTACCAGAGAAATTGTTCACATGGAGACGTTTCCTGAAAGGAGGCGACTGTTTCACATTTATGGAAGAAGTCTCCAGTGTCAGTGCTTTGTAACAGTCAGTAAGTTTTCAGGACAGATGAGTTTGTGCTTTTCTCAGTAGCATGACAAGACTAGAAGGGCACGCAGTAGAGCGCATACCTCCACCAAGCCAGATATTATCAACATCAAAATCAAATGACTTTAACCTAGGATGATACTAAAGCTGTACACCAAATTTCATCCAAAGCTATTCACTACTTTTGGAGTTGCGTTGGAAAGAGACAAAAAATTTGCATCCACATACATATTCAGATTTGAATCAAAATCTAAATTGTTCCTTGGCCCATGGCTCACTTTTCCTCCAAATTTCATCAAAATCTGCTCACTGCTTTTTGAATTACATTGGGAACAGCCAGACTACTCTAAATTGCCCATAGGTGTGAATGTGTGTGAGAATGGTCGTTTCCCAAGCCCAGAAATGGGAGGGTTGTGGCAGGAAGGGCATCTGGCATAAAACTATGTTCCCTATATATACTCCTTATATCTAAAGCGAGCAGTGACTTCTAGATTACAAGCATACTCTGATAAATGATCACTAGTTGTTTGCACTACAGCAGCCATTTTGGTTTGCTTAACCACCAGCAGTGAAATCGCTAAGAAAAGTCACGTAATTGAAACCAAAGAATTAATATATGTGAATCAACAGGGTTCACATAGCAGTGACCCCACCCACATAATTGGGACAAGCTGGAAGAAGTGAGTTGGGAAAAGCAAAAAAAAAAAATCCTGGATCCATATACATATCTAGATTTGCATCAAAACTGAAGTAATTGTTCCTTGGCCCACCTTTCCACCAAATTTCATCTAAATCCATTCATTATATTTTGAGTAATGTTGGGAACAAACAGTGGCAAATACAATACCTCCTCCAACAACATTGGTGGAAGTAATAACAGGAAGTAACTAATCTCACAACATTAAATTGTAGCTACAAACATTTAAATTAAAGTTTGTCTTTTTTTTGTCATTGGAAACATTCAAAATGGCCACCAACTGATCTCAAACCAAACTTTAATAATAATAATGTCTGAAAATGTTAAAGATGTCAAACTCCTGAATAATTCTGCACATTAATGTTAGATAACTACCTAACAATGTTTAATAGGAAAACAGTCCAGGTTTGTTAGGTTGTTTATATACTTCTAAATCTCGAAAAGGCCTTATTTCTACTACGAACAAAACCAGTAAAGGGTGTGGTGCTCCGTTTTTTCTGTCCATTTCTTTCACTTCCTGAATTTCTGAGGCACGCGGCAGATAGCCACGCCCACAAGGAACTCAAACATCAAGGCGACTGAAAAACTCGCCACACCTGTTACGTCAGAGCCTGGATATAAAGCCCGGGCGTGTGTGCAGTGTGTTCTGCTTCTCCATCGTGCGAGAGATTCAAGCTTTCGGTAAGTCAAGAGTTTAGACTGGTATTGTGATGCTTTTGGGTATTTGTTGAGTTATGTATGGTGTGTAGATGTGATACTGGAAAACTTTCCCCAGTGCATGCTGTTAAACATGTTTTAAAAAATTATATTATATATATGCATATATAGTTAATGTCTTGAGGCATAACATATTCAGAACTAGGTTGTGTACTACTTATGCAGACTTTAGGGGCGAAAATTTTTTTTTAAAGTTTGTTTTAAGCATGCATGCCTGAGAAGTCATCAGTCTCACACTAAGTCACTTGTCCAAATGAACTGTTTCTGTACTCTGCCTGGTTAATAACTGATCACTCCTAATCCTGCCATGGCTTTCTTAAAGTAACTTTTTTTTTTTAATCCTAGGACTTAAATCCCTGCCACGTTAGTGTCACTTCCTACAGATCCATTCAACATGTCGTTCGTGTCTTCATTTCTTGAGCAGATGGTGTATCTGGGTGTGGATGACCTTGTAAGTTTCAGATATTGTAGGAATGTGTGGGAGAAAAAACCAACACTTTTTTCCCCCCCATTTTATTAGATGGAAAACTCCTCCAGAGAGAAGGGGAGGGGGTGAAAGGGAAGGAAAGGAGGCAAGAGAGCAGGGAGAGGAGTTTATGAGTCAGATGTGGGCGTGTCTTTGACCACTGGATTAAATCACCTCCTTCTGCAAGAACGGAAAACTTAACTGTTTCTGTGCTTTGGTCATGTTTTCTTTTGGGAGGATGAAAGCTAATCCAAATCTGTAGATTCATTTTGCTTGAATAGCAAAAAGTTTACTAGGGTATTGTCTTTGTTGTGGGTAAATTGTTTGCAGATGTTAATTATTGGTTTAATTTTCTGAGAATTTTAATCTGCCAAAACATGTTTAGTTTGCATCTTTACTCCTGCACTGGTGTTACAAAGCTGATGAGGAGAGATGTTTATGGCTATCTTGAATAAATCATTGTATGTGTCTTGTGACCTGACACTATGGTCCATATTTGTAAAAATGGACATGAGCTGTTCATGAAGCTGAATTGCTTTAGCATCTGAGCTGCTTTTTTTTTTTTGTATAGTGTTCTCTACACTTAACATGCAAATCATGTCTTGGTAGACATTGTGTGGTTTTATAACACATTGTCGGTCTGTGTAGGGTTGTCAGGGGACTGTGAGACCATACCTCCATTTTAACCCAGCTGGAGATGCAGAGCGTCTGGACAAGGCAATCAAAACAAAGGGTAACACCCTCTTCCTGTGACACCGTTAGCTCTGTGTGAACAGGATTTAATCAGCACTGACTCATGAGTTGTATAAACTGTAGATGTACTGTAGTTTGGAAACTGCTGCAATACACTATCCATCTGGTAGTCACATGTAAAAGGAAAATGTAACCTGTACTGTGTAGGCTACTCTTGACTTGAGTGTTTAAGCCTGTATTTGGTTGCTCTCAGGTGTAGATGAGGACACCATCATTGAAGTTCTTGTGAAGAGGTCCAATGAACAGAGGCAGCACATCAAAGCTGCATTTGAGAAGGCAACTGGCAAGGTGACTGCTCAAACTTCTCAGGTTCAAGTGTATAGATGTATACATTGGCTTAAGTCTCAACCACAAGTTGTCAAGATCACAAAAGGGTAAATGTTAGTATACTGATGGAGGGACCATGAAGTATAATAAAGGCAGATTTCAAAATGTACCAGATGTTTTTTTTTGGGGGAAATGTCTAAAACTGAAACTTTGCCCCTTTGTGTGCAGCCCCTTGATTTAGCTCTGAAGTCAGCACTGAAGGGTGAGCTAGAGACTGT
Organism: Bagre pinnimaculatus; assembly: GCA_028877455.1. Taxonomy (NCBI): domain Eukaryota; kingdom Metazoa; phylum Chordata; class Actinopteri; order Siluriformes; family Ariidae; genus Bagre; species Bagre pinnimaculatus. Next base: position 5,890,894 of record JAPEKL010000017.1, read on the forward strand.
GGTTCTGGGTTTGCTCAGGACTCCTGCTCAGTATGATGCCCAGCAGCTCAAACTGGCCATGAAGGTAATGTCTTGAATCCCTATGACTTTCAGAGGTGGTGTTCTTACCAGTGTTGTAGTTGAGTCACTAAAGCCTCTAGTCCAAGTCTGGGCTCATATCTCCAGTGTTTAAGTCCTTAAAGGAGAATTTCATTCAGGGTGGAGTTTGTGCACAGACTCCAACTGTGGCTGTTGCTGCCTTTATGTGAAATTCTGCTAATGTTACTGCTTGACTGCCTCATTTCAGTTAATGGGCTACAGGTAAAAAGCTTGTTCATCACTTAGCAAGCCCCACATCAACAGGGTAATGAACATGGTGTCATTTACTTCTAATTGGAGTCTTGTGAAGTGACTTGAAGGTCAAGGCTGTCCGTCATCTCCTTAGTGGTTCTTCCACATATGGAACACATGGCAGTGCTCCCCCTGCATGTGAAGTCTGTATAAGCAAAGTGAACATCCTAGGGGTATTCTCTCCAGGCATTTTAGTGCCATTTTAGTTTGTTCCTGAACAGGTGAATGTGCATTCTCTTGCATTAAGTAGATGTGAATCTTGTGGCATGTTACCAAAAGAAGAAAAATGAATCCTTGTCTCCAATTTACAAGTCTGAATGCATGACTTGGTCATGAGCCCTTAAAACTAGGGTACAAGTACAGTGAACTTGGTTCTTTCTCAACTCTGTATTTAAGTCATGAGGGAGAAGGATATTGAATATCCTATAAAAGCATGGTGTAAACTTGAATACTGCAGATCTTTCAGCCAGAATGCATTGACTGTAACCTGTACTCGTAGAACTCCTGGCTTTCTTGATCTCTAGCACTTGCTTACTTTCTAGGGCTTGGGCACAGATGAGGACACCTTGATTGAGATTTTGGCCTCCAGAAACAATCAGCAGATCAGAGACCTCAAAATTGCCTACAAGGAGGGTAAGCTGGACTTGTCACTTATTAGTGCATGGTGGTTTGATCTTCAGTGCAAAGCACCACACTGACTTGTTTCTGCCATAGTGTACTAGTAAACATGTTAATTTAAAGTTTACCATGTTATTATAAGCTAGCTAACTGTGCTTGCTACAGTGGCTTACTTGCAGTAGGAATGAGCAACCAAAATCCATGTTCCTTTCTACAGAATTCAAGAAGGAGCTGGAGGAGGACATCAAGAGTGACACAAGTGGGCACTTCAGGGATGGCCTTCTGGCTCTTTGCAAGGTGTGTGCATGACTAAATTGAGTGAATAGGATGTGAGTGGTTTGTCAGCAACTGAACATTTTGCTCCTTCTGCAGGCTAACAGAAGTGAGGATAGGCTTGTGCGAGAGGATCTGGCAGACCAAGATGCCAGGGTAAGGAGATGTGCAGGTGTATGGAACTTGGTATTTTATGCTTTTAACATTGGCTTGGTTTTTTTTTAAATAGGACCTCTATGAGGCTGGAGAGAAGAGGAAGGGCACAGACTGCTCAGTGTTCATCAACATCCTGACCAGCAGGAGTGCCCCTCAGCTCCGAAAAGGTACCATCTTTGGAGTTGCCCACTTCATGGAAAGATGCTATGAATGCTAAACATGTTTAATTTGTCTGTCTTCTAGCATTTCAATGCTATTCCAAGTACAGCAGTGTGGATGTGGCCAAAGCAATTGACCTGGAGCTGAAGGGAGACATTGAGAGCCTTTTGGATGCTGTTGGTAAGATGGGCATGCTTGCTGCTTCTAGCATTCTGTAGTGACTTCTGGGTAATCAGGGTTGGGTTGTGGGATAGATACTGTAATGCCTCAACTGAGGTCAAGGTTCAGAGCAAGTTGGTTGCAGGTTTGGACAGTGTTCATGGAACAACAGCTGTAGCATGTTAAAATTCAGTGAAGTGTTTTTGTTTCCACTTTCAGTCCCTTGTTTGCCACTCATCTTTTCAGCAAAAGTATGGCAAGAATGAGGTGCTGCTTCTGATGTGCAATATAATCTTTACATGGCAATGAGGACTCTATCAACTGTGATTAGTCTGTTACTCAAGTTGTGAAATCAGATGGTCTGGAATCATGTGGATTTTTTTTTTTTGGCTGCTCATGTTCAAAGTTCATATTTGAGGAAACCTGTTCCAAGATGAACATGCTAAGGCTTTAAATAGCAGCCCACACTTGTGATGGAATCCTCTCTGCTTTGTGTCCTAGTGAGGTGTGCTGGAAGCAGACCTGCTTACTTTGCTGACAGACTCAACCTGGCAATGAAGGTAAATGCATTTTTAGGCTTTATATACCCACTCCAGTCCCCTGAGCAGGGGTTGTGTAATCCATACACTAACAAATGATTGCGGAGTGAAATGGCTGTCTGTATTACCTGTGTAGGGCTCTGGCTATAAAGCAAAGATCCTGACCCGTATCATGGTGTCACGCTCCGAGATTGACATGGTACAGATCAAGCATGAGTACAAGAAGAAATATGGCAAGACTCTGTACAAGGACATCCTGGTAGGTTCTGATTACATAATGGCTGGGAATTGATTAGTGCTGGTTCCTAGGGTTTCCATCTGCCTGTCTAATATCATTGCTACAAAGTAAATGAATAGAAAAGTGAAGTCAATGCTTGTGTACCTGCACGGGCAGTTTGAACTTTTGAGCCAAATTTGGAGGGCATTTTATTTTCTGCCTAATTTGAAGGCAGCACACTGGGAAGGACCCCTGTAGTGGGTTTCCCATGGCTGAATAGACCCAACCAAGTTGCCAGCAACAGGACTTGACAACTTTGGTTAATGGTTTTGTGGTTTGCTGGAAGTTAAAAGGGGCTAGCAACACTTACTGTATACAGCTATGACCATATTGTTGGGTTCCACCAGTATTTGGTGAGCAGCTCCAAATGTAATTGCTGCAATGTGGAACTTCTGCTAAGGTTCCTTGTGTTAATCCAGCTTAAGACTAGTACCTCCCTGACAGATGCAGCTCCAAGCTCTGTTTTGGACTGGAGCAGTTATAGCATGTCAGGAAAAATGGTGTACAGCAGTACTTGGTGTAAACAAGGCACTTGTGTAAAAATTGAGGTGCTATGAGGTGCTACTACTAGCAACCTCAATACACACCCATGGTAATGCATATGGCCTTGGGGCCAAGTCTTTGTCTGGTATGGCATATCTTAATATGGTTGTGGGTTTTGTTTTGTTTTTTTTTGGTTAACCTGTGTAGTAACACTTGCATTCAAGTTGTACACTATGCTGAGATCTCATCTCATTGCCCTGATGTGTTCTTTTTCAGGATGACACAAAGGCTGATTATGAGAAGATCCTGCTGGCGTTGTGTGGAAGCGATGAGTAAACTGTGGTGCCAGTTTTGGTTTATCATGGAGATGTTTCCCCCCCCCCCTTTGGCAGCATTAAAAAAAAAGAATGAGAAATTAAGTGCACGTGTGGTTTTTTTTTGTGTTCTGGGAGTTTGCTTGCTGGAATAACTAACTTGACACTGAACCTGAGTTCAGTGGGAGTAAAAAGTGGTGGGTGTGGTTTATGATGCTTGGCTAGACTTCATCAGAATGTTAACAATGCAGGCACCACCCTGCTCTTAGTGATCTTGGCACACCATGAAATGATGAACAGAGATGTAGTCTTGGAAACAAAGCTCCCCACCTGTCTGTCCCTACTTATCAAGCCTGGTCATGGTTTCTAGAATAATGGAACAGGGGACTGACAAGTTGCTGAGAGGCCTAGTTTTTAAAAGAAATGCAGCCTACTATAAATGTATCAGTGCTGTTAACTTTAGATCTGATCACACCACCTGGTCATTGATTACACATCCAAGTGTGGTCCTTCCATAACTTAAATGCTCTCACTTGAAGTGTTACAAGCACCAATACTGGAGCATCTGTTGCAGTGGCAGCTGCTTTATTACTGAAGTTGAACTGAACAATCTGCATGGTTGCATTTGCCATTTAGGATAAGGCTAGACAGCCTTTTGATTTCATAAACTCTGAAATTTTAGGTTCCTCAAATTTGGTTGTGATTATTTCTGTAATCTCACAAAGCCATTCTGTGGCTGGGAAGTTAAATTTGAAGGGATTCCCAAGCAAATGTGCATGAAATTGTTCACTACATGCAGACAGTCCATGTGTGCATGCACAGGTTTTACCTTGACTGTGCACTGATCAGATCATTGTCACTAAACAGTTAATCTCACTAAGTTTGGTCCTGCAGTTCCTTTGCAACATATCTTTGTTACAATAGTCAGTCTTTCATGTTTCATTTGCATACCTCTTCCATTTTTCTCCTGTTCAAATTGGTATCCTGCAATGTTTTGTGCAAACAGGGAAAGCCCACCCTGTGATGCATGACCTGGTATCTTGAATTGGGTCCTAGTGAAGCAGGAAAAAATGGACAATTTAGGACCATTTGGCCCTAAGTTTTAAAAAAAAATAAATATTCCTCAAAATTGGAACTCTTATATTTAGTGGACCAAAAGTCGCTGAACAAAAATAAATGGGTGTTAGGGAAAATTCTTTTTATGAACTTGTAAAATCTGGAAGGCAGTCTACCTTTTAAACTGGAAACATATATTTGAGAGCCTTCACACCACCAGGAAATGCTTGTCACATAGCTTGCTACTGTAGGAAGTTCTTAGCCATGGCATGTTGCTTCTGGAGAAGAGCCCAGCAGTGGCAGCTTGCTGTGGCTTGAACCACCAACCTTCTGATCAGGTAGGGTGTTATGCTACTGTTATTAGGGAATACCTTTGCTATGAAGGAGTGTACGTAGTCTATCAATGTTTAGGTAGGTGGTATAGGTCAAAGTACCATCCATATGAGTGCCAGGACCAAAGATTTCCCAGCAGAACTTTGCCCAGAGTGTCACACTGCTTCCACTGGCTTGCCGCCTTCCCATAATACAACCTTGTGCTATTGCTTTCCCAGGTAAGTGACACAGGCACAAAAGAACAGGTGGTTCATCAGACCAGGCTACCTTCCGTTGCTCCATGGTCCAGTTCTGATACTTGCATGCCCATTATAGATTCTTTCTGTGGTGGATAGGGGCCAGCATGGGCGCACTGACAGATCTGTGGCTACACAGCCCCATATATGTCAAGCTGTGATGCATGGTGTTTTCTGACTCCTTATCAAAGCCAGCATTAAATTTTTCAGCAAATTGTCTTATGCACGTCGGTGGAATCGGACCAGACGGGCTAGCCTTCATTCACTACGTGAATCAGTGAGCCTTGAGTGCCCATGACCCTGCCACTGATTCAGCGGTTGTCCTTTCTTGGACCACTTTTGGTAGGTACTGACTCCTGCACACCAGGAACACCCCCACAAGACCTACCATTTTGGAGAAATGACCCAGTCCTCTAACCATCATGATTTGGCCCATTGTTAGTCACTCAGATCCTTACGCTTACCCTTTTTTCCTTCTTCCAACACATCAGCTCTGTTTTCCCGCTGCTTAATATATCCCACTCCTTGAAGGGTGCCACTGTAATGAGAGAATGTTATTCACATCACCTGTCAGTTGTTTTAACCTTATGGATGATTGGTATATGGCTGGAAATGGGACAAACCAGGGTATTATTGTTCTAGGTATTGTGATGCAATACACTATCTCTAATCAACACATTTTTTCCCATCCAAAGCTGCAGGTTTGTGAGTTAATCTCTTCACTGATGGATTGAAAAATCATTATTGATCAACAGGGCTGTTTATGACCTTTCATGTGGGCTATGTACGGTACAATATATGGTTACAGGAGGATTTGCCTTACAGTCAAATCCACGTAAACACTTAAGGAGATATTGGTTAACCTTTCTGGCATGTTTCCATGTCAGCTTCAAGTCTATCTGCATTCCATGAAACCAGACTGGCACCATTGTTTATCATCTTCTAGTATAAACTGTGATGTGATGTTCTTAGACAATCTTTTTTTGTGTTTTTTTTTAGAGTTTAACAGTCCCCCTTAATCCGCTCAGGTTAATGTATCTTCTTTATTAGTTATCTTTCCAGCTCTCGTTTGCTTTTGGGTATTATTTAGATGTCTTCCTCTATGTTCTTTACCCTACATCTCCTAACATACTTTATTTGTGAAGAATTATTTAAGCTCCAGGACTCCTTTCAGTGTTTATTTTAAGGGCCTGTTTTGTTAACTTACCTGCACATGCATTGCCTTCTGTCCCTATATCAGCACGCCTGGCACTCAAAGGAAGCTGACAGATGTGAGTATTGTGTTCTGAAGGATTGTATAAATAATATCTTGCCTGGGGATGTTGAAATGAGTTAATGTTGCAAAGGTATCAGAACAAGCTACTCTACTCACTGGATTGAGGTCTATAGCCAGTGAAGTGCAAGCAAGATGGCCGCAACCTCAGCAGGAAAAACTGAAATATAATCTGATGTTGTGAGTGTGTCCAGAGACAGTGTGACAGACTCACCTAGACATCAGGGGACAGGAAGTGATATTCAACAAACTGAATTGTTCACAGTCATTCACTGTCCAGAGAAGAGGGACAGGTAGATAGTTAAAAGACATAAAACTAATTAGAGAAGAAGCCTTTATTTTTGTCACATGTACACTCAAGCACAGCGAAATTCCTCCTCTGCATTTAACCCATCTGAAGC
>JAPEKL010000017.1:5910382-5921557 GCA_028877455.1 Bagre pinnimaculatus
TCACAGAGGTCAAATACAATACGTTCAAATATAATATAAAAGCATAACCGGAATCATCCAGAATTGACTTTTTTTTAACAAGTAATGGAAACCCCTGGTGAAAAACCTCACAGGATCTTTAAGAATCCATGAGGATTGTCAAAGACCTGCCAAAGATCCTTAAAGATGAGTATCTTTATAGGATCTTAGAAAGATCTTCAGAGATCTGCATATGCAAAATCATTTGTAAAGATCTTCAAGGATCCTTTTAAGGATCGTACAAAGCTCCTCATAATGATCCCTGCAAAGATCTTTGCAAGGATCCTTTAAGATCCTCAAGGATTCAGCAAGGATCTTTCAAATATCTTTGAAGGATCCTTCTAAAGACCTAGTTAAGATTTTTGCTAGGATCTTTGAGGATGTGATCAGGATCTTTTAAGAATCTTTGTCAAAATCTTTACAAGATCTTTGCAAAGTTCCTCCAAGATCCTCAAAGATTTAACAAGGCTCCTCCAAAGACCTTAAAAGGATCCTTTTCAGGGTCTTAACTGGAATCCTCAAGGATTTAATCAGGATCTTGTAAGGATCCTTGTCAAGGTCTTTGAGATCTTTGTGAGGATCCTTTAAGATCCTCGAGGATCTAATGAGAATCTTTTTTTTTTTGTAAGTGATCCTAATTCAACAGAATTGGCAAGGATGGAAATAGATTGAAACTTACATAGTTATGATTCATTATAATTGGATAAGGATATACCAAGGAATCCTGAATAGCCAACATCTTAAAAGGATCTTTGAAATAATCTTTCATGATTTTCAAGGTTTCAAAGATCTTGAGAGGCTCTCTTGGTCAATCAAATGACGACTTCTACTGGAAATGTCAGTGTGTATATTATGATAGCATCAATAAAGAATTATTTTGTTTGGAATTGAATTTTTTTTAAGATTCTTGTAGATCTTTTCAAACATATTAAGCATCCTTGAAGAGCTTGGCAAAAAAACTGAAGATCCTTGAAGATCTTGGCAAGAAGTTAAAAGATCTTTGTAGATCCTTGAAGATCTTTTGAGGATTTTTGTTGAGATCCTCAAAGGCCCTCACAAAGAACTTTATGGATCCTTGAAGATCCTTGAAAGATTTTCACCAGGGAATTCTAGTCTCCAGTTTGGCATCAAAACTGCATGCCTTAATCAAGTATATTTGTGGTAAAAAAAAAAAAAAATCATATTCTTCCTTTAATCCATGATTTCAAATAAGATAAGAACATTTATTTATTATGGCCAGCTTCCCTGCCCAAACTGATGCAGTAATTGCATGATCAGTTTTTCTTTAGCTAATCAGACACAAGGTCTGCCATCACTCTTGCCAGAGGCAATTGGGGTTAGGCTTCTTGCTCAAGGGTACTTTAGCCAGTCTTGCTGGTCCAGGGAATCAAACCAGCAACCTTTTGGTTCCAAAGACGGTTCTCTAACCATTAGGCCATGGCTTCCCCTGAAGAACAACAATTCCTTCCTTTAACACCTGATACCCCTCTGGGTGTGACATTATTGGAAAATAAGCAACTTCCAGGTGACGCACTAAGTTACTGCACCATCAACTGTCATCACCTCAACCTTTGTTTATTTTCTTATAATAAGTGTTTTATTCTTTATGGAGGTCTGTGTTATTTAGATATTAGATGATAATGTGTGTAATTATGTAGCATACACTTTTTAATGTTTTAACACTAATATGAGCAGTGAAGCCCCACCCATTGATCACCTTAACAGAAGGTTTATAATGAATCAGCTGACTTCAACCTCAACTGGCAGCAGGATATCTGAGATCCTCCCTCTATCAGTTCTGCTTTTCCTTCAGTCGGGATAGAAGTTAAAACTGGCGCTTGATCAAGTCACTAATCCCACAGTGTAGCAGACCGGATTGAGCTGAGTGCTCTGTTCGAGATGTTGCATTAGCGCTTTGACCGTTTCCAATGTGTGCTGTATGACCTCGTGTTTAAAAGGGCAGTCGTAGAGTCAGGTGTGGAGCCTCTCTGAGAAACGTCCAGATGAGAGAGAGAGATGGGTGGAGGGGGGTGAATACGGTCACGGCGGGGTGGAGGGAGGGGGGATATGAAGTCCCCCATCTGTCTGTCCTTAACTTGTAACTCAGTGGTACGTTGAACTACATAAGACTTGAATGTAAACAGACAAAAAGTGTCATTCTTAAATTAATTTAAAAATATTGTAACTGTTAACAAAGTGCTGTGGTGTAAAAGAAATAAAGCACTTCGGTGGGGGGATGTTTGTTCAAGGCAAATAATCATTTAATATCAGTTTTAAGAATCTTTTTAAATTCCCCCAAAACAAACATTTGCTTAATCTCTAAAGTTCAGTTCTTTAGTTTTGTAGCGCCACAAGTCAGAGAACTCTCTCTCTCTCTCATATCCCTGTTTCCTTTTTCCCTATTATATCCTCTCTTGCTTTGTTGTATCTCTCTCTCCTGCTCCTGTCTGTCTCTATTCCATATTAGCCATGATTACCTTTACATTGAAGCGTCCCTGTCTCTCGTTGTCTCATTCTCTAATTATGTTATCTCTCCGTCGTTCTCATTTCATCTCTTTACCTCTGGTTTTCCCTCTCATTCCATCCTTTGCTTGCTCTCTCTGATATGGATTAAAAACTGTTCCTCAGAATCAAGTCAAAGTCCCTCTTACGCCAGGATCTGGTCTTCCCAGGCAGTCTCCTGTCCCAGTACTAACCAGCTCTTTGAGGCGTATGGATGCGGCACTGATCTCCATTTCAATAGCCCTCAGCCTCTCGCCTATACAGCTAGGGTTACAGTGGGGGGCTAGTCCTCTGGTAACTGCGAGAGTTTGACTTCCCCACTCACATTTGTATTGCAGCATGCCTTGCCAGATGGTAGTAGGTGCCATTTTTACGATGGATAGAACTCGCAATCTCCTGGTCAAGAGGCAGACACACTAACCACTAGGCTAACTTGCAGGCCATTCCTCAGAATATTTTCTAAAAATTGTTTCGGTCTGTGAAAATAATTGATTTGAAGCAAGGAGCAGAAAAAAAAACACCCACAGAAACAGGTAAGTGGAAACACCTTGTTGATGAGAGAGGACAGAAGAGAATGGTGAGATTGGTTCAAGTTGACAGGTAGTCTATAGTCACTCAAATGAGCACTCTTTACAGCCGTGGTGAGCAGATAAGCATCTCAAAAAGCCAAACGTATCATCAGACCTTGAAGCAGATAAGCTACAACAGACTCAGCCAAACTGGATCAGGTTTGAATGAGACGGTATATTTCAAGTACATACTGTTTAAAGTAAATAATCAGTTTAATTAAATCAAATTCATTTCCACACACACACAAAAAAACATCAGCTATGACAAACAAAATGAAAGCATGAGCACAGATAAGGGGTCTCGTGTCAGAAATTTTCTATGCCAGTAAAAATAGTTAAATAATATTGGCTGGCATTGAGTGGTCTGTCAGATATGTTCCATTCCGTGATATTGGACGAGTCGAAGACAAGTCGCTGAATGGAAAATATCTGATATACCATGAAAAAAGCCATTATTGTTATACATTCCTTTCGGGTGTTCAATGTGTCTTTCTCTTTCAAAATTCTCTCAAAATCTTTCGTATTTAACGAAGCAAACCTGGCAGCCATGCTTGCTTACAAATTGTCACAGTCTCTCGCTAGCATGGAAGTTTTACATCTCTGACGTGTGACGTTATGTCGTCTTGACAACCATGCAATAACAAACCATTCTCCATCAGGTAGAGTGATGTAATAGACCTAGGATAAGCAATATGCTAACAATATTGCATGCTATCAAACCAAATGGATGAAACCCGCTAGAAGGGAATACAACACATTTTTATTGCATCAAAAAAAGTGTCCTGTATGTATAATATTTAAATAATATTGGCTGGCTTTGAGTGGTATATCAAATATGTTCCATTCAGCTAGCATGATACTAAACGAGTCGAAGACAAGTAGCTGAATGGAATATATCTGAGACCACGAAAAAAGCGATTATTATTATTATTATTTTTCCCTGTGTAATTTACATAGTTACTTTTAAAATCGATGACAGCTACAGCACAACGGAGCAACCTGGCAGCCAAAATTCTCTCAAAATCTTCCGCATTTAACGAAGCAAACCTGGCAGCCATATTTGTTTACAAACTGTCACAGTCGCTCGCTAGTGTGGAAGTTTTACATCTCCAACTTGTCTCTTTTCCAGTTTTTCGATGTCCGTTGGTATGTTTTTCTCTTGTGAATATGCATGAAGAATATATAATGAAGTTTTGGAAGCCTTTCAGGTGTTCAGCACGTCTTCAGTTTCAGTTTTTAGTTTATTTGTTTAGTGCTTAATTATAGCATAGCTAATCCTAGCAGTAGCACTGGATTAGTCTCGTCTTCTCTCTTTCCCGGCCGACAAAGAAATGGTTGTGCGCATGTGCAGCAGAAATGTTTTGTCATTGGATCTTCACATAAGCTCTGACGTCATGTTGTCTTGACAACATACAATATTGCATGCTCATTCTCCATTGGGGAGAGTGGCGTAATACATGGAGGATAAGTGATATGATAATATTGCATGCCATCAATAAACCCACTGGAAGAGCATAAAACACATTTTTATTCCATGGAAAAAGTGTCCTGATTTGTACAATAATCTGGTATGTTCCATGTATAAAAACGCAGTAAATTATCCATGGGAGTTGAAGTTGGACAAGTGGATGTTTATATTAGTTAGTCCTTTTATATGTGAATTTACACACAGGAGCACGAGTAGGATGTGAATGTTTTTCCTGAATTTATGTGATTTTAAAAAAAAATGTATGAATTTCTTCTAAATGCTCGTACTCATGTTTTACGAATAAATCTGTTTGTATCCAGTTTGATAAATGAGGCCCATTGCATCTACGATATACAGAAAAAAAAGGAAAAAAAAACGTCCTTATTCCTGAGGCATTGATGCAGTTTTACTGAGGCCTGGCAACCCTGCTCTCAAGTTTCTATCAGCGTCATTAACGACCGTTCAGAAGGACATGTTCTCTTTTAAACACTTCAGCTTTGATTGACCTTCCAAAGTAGGAATTGTGAGAAATCAGAGTATTGATCAGACAGGAAAAGGGGCTTGTTTCTGTCACAGGTTGAAAAAGTTTTCACCCCAAAGTAAAGGCGAGGCAGCGTTTTAAAACACAACAGACTGACTGCTCGCCTTGTTAAAGGGGGGGAAGAGAGAGAGAAAGAGTCCCTGAACATGAAGAATAAATCCCCCCTTTGTTCTCACATTCGCTTTTTACAGACGGATCCTTTACATGGTTTTAGTTCGGCTGTCTCAAACGATTGCCTGCAAAGAAAGCGGTGACGCTTGACAGTCGAAAGCTCTGTCAGCGCTCGCGCGGGATCTTTCGCGCGGGTCTCGCTATCATCTGATTAGTTGTGTTTTTGATTTGACTTTCCGTTTTTTATTTCATTCAGGGTTTTTTGGATTGCGGGGTCCCCCAGACGCCTGCGTGGCTGGTTGACAGCGGTCTCTGAGCTGTCAGTCATGGAAGACATGCCGCATAAATAATGTAATGACAGAAGCGTTGAATAATACACGGCTAAACCGAAAACTCACGGCGCGCTCCAGAGACAAAACTTTCCCGCTCGCTGATGAGCGTGTGGAGAGATCTGTGAGAAGTCTGTGCTTTTTTACTTGGAGTGAACAGAATTAAACTGACAGGTAGCGTTTTTTTTTTTTTTTCCTTGTGGGGTTCATCCAGCACTAGCAAACTCAAAAGATGTAGTTCTAGTACCAGTACTCAAGTATAGGAAAAATATTGGATCGTGTGGCACTGGTGATGCAAAAACAGCAACTGGTACTCTTACAAATCCCAGTCATGTACACTCGCATGCTGCTGTCGTAAATATGAACTTCGAGTGACATTGGTAATGTACGGTGGACTGGTTTGATGTTCCAATGTTTCTTTCTTGTTTGTGTTCAGGTGAACAGGGTGCCATCACGATGTTCCCCCTCTTTCTCTTGGATCATCATATGACAGCGCGAGAGCTCGGCCTGTGGAACGGCGTGGTCGCCATGGCCTTCTCTATTTGTGGCTCCTCTCTCGGAGGCTTCTTACTGTCAAAGTATAGGTAACACGAATATCTGTTTAGCATTCGTCGTCTTTTATTCTTACCATTAGATGAAAACCATTTGAGCATGACCGGTTTGGAATAAACCCATTCAATCCAGGCTCAGCTTTACAGACCTGCTGCATCCTGGACCAGGGGTTTGGGACCCACCCAGATGTGGAATTGACTTCACTGACTTGCTGCAATTTAACAGCGAAAAAGTGCATCGGAAATAATAACCAAAAATAAATTTTTTTTCCTAGTCATTCTATTTTTCTGTCCTGATTTTTTTTTTCATTTTTTACCTCTTTCTTTTTTATTATTTCATTATCCAGGAAAGACCACCAAGGGCATGTCTGTATCTCTGTTGTTGTTGTGTGTGTGTGTGTACGTACGTACCCTGACCAGCCCTCCAGAGAGAGTGAAAGACTAATGGAAGTAAACACAGCTCAGTCAGTGAGGTGTGAGCAGTGAGCACAGAGAGAGAAAAAAGCTGCCGTTGTAAACAACAAGCTGTGTGTTTGAGTCCGTATTTTCCATCATGCTGCTCAACCATTCGGGTTATTAAATGCTGTTCTGGGATCAGTGTAGATCAGATTTTCTTGGACCGTAATACAGTATTAAATAACACGATACCAGTGTTGGAATAAGACCATGGTAGGAAATAAAACTTCTAGGATAGAAAGGAGATTAAAACTTGAATGGCGTCGGATGTATGTGGAATATCTGCACCACCGAACCGCTCTCTTACAACATCATCAATTCAATATGGACCTGATTTAGAGCTGTTTGAGTGTGATCCAGTCTGAAACACTGTGCAAAGTTTTTTTGTTTTTTCAGAAAAAAGAGCAGTTGGAGGCCACACCTCCTTCATTGATACTGACACAGAAGCCACACCTCTTTCACTGTTAAATCGTGGCCTCTGAGTCCCAATGAAGGAGGTGGGATCTTCACTGGATCAGCATCAGTGAAGGAGGCGTGGCTTCGGTCAGTCTTATTGAAGGTGTTGCCTCTGTTAGTCATAGTGAAGGCGTGGCCTCGTTCAATCTCAGTGGAGGTGTGGCTTTAGTGTTAGTTCCAGTGAAGGAGGTGTGGCCTCTGTGTCAATCCCAGTGGAGGTGTGGCTTTAGTGTTAGTTCCAGTGAAGGAGGTGTGGCCTCTGTGTCAATCCCAGTGGAGGTGTGGCTTCAGTGTTTGTTCCAGTGAAGGAGGTGTGGCCTCTGTGTCAATTTCAGTGGAGGTGGCTTCTGTGTTAGTCTGAGTGAAGGAGGTGTGGCCTGTGTGTGTGTCCCAGTGAAGGAGGCATGGCCTCTGTGTGTCAGTCCCAGTGAAGATGTGGCCCATGTGTCAGTCCCAGTGAAGGAGGTGTGGCCTGTGTGTGTGTGAGTCTCAGTGAAGGTGGCGTGGCCTCTGTGTCGGTAGCAGTGAAGGAGGTATGGCCTATGTGTTAGCCCCAGTGAAGGTGTGGCCTATGTGTGTCAGTCCCAGTGAAGGAGACGTGGCCTGTGTGTGTCAGGACCAGGGAAGGAGTCAAGTCAGTTTATTTGTAGCACGCTTTGAAGAATAAACATTGTCACAAAGCAGCTTTACTGAAAATAAAGCTTTTAAACATATGAGATAATAAACTTATCCCTAATAAAGGGGGTGTGTCTTGTTGGCATGTCTTGTGTCTTCATTATGTGAATTTAATTAAGTCCAGGTTTCTTTTGAAAAACACCTCCTAGCAGACAGACATACAAACTCAACACACCACTCACACTTCATTAACTACAGCTGTGCTTTGGTGCGTCTCCTTACACACACATTTAATCTGCGATGTTTTAAGGTTTAAAACTCGTATTTGTCCACTGAAGGCTGAATGTTAGAGAGATTAGATTTGAATCTGATCTGACCCCTGGTTTTCTTTCTCTTGTGTGAAGAAATGGAATAGTGTGCGAGCAGAGGGAGGGCGAGTGCGTGTGTGCAAGTGTGTTGGGGAGTGTAAAGTCATTTGTACGTCTCTCTCTCGCACACAGGCCTCGGCTCGTCAGACACAGGCGCTCATTCAGGCTTCGCTTCCCACAGGTTGGGTTTCTGCTGTTGTACGTTCACAGATGCTAAAAGCTCATTTGGACTCTTATCCATTCCATCTGCAGCGCTCGAGTGACCACAGATACACACCCAAAGGCATCGGTCATCTCTCACACACATACCCCTCTCTTTCACCGTTCTGTCATTCTCTCTCTCTCTCTCTCATGTCTCTCTCTCATGTCTCTCACTCACACTCCTGCTCTGTCTTTCTCTCTTTAATGCTCTTTTCTGTTTTCTTTCCCTATCTCTCACGCCCCTTCTCTGTCTCAAGTCCACTATTCTCTTTTCCTTTCTAGCTCTTTTTCTGTCTTTCTTACTCTTTCTCTCCAAAAGGAGTTCCTGCTCTCATTTTTTCTCGCCCTTTTCTAAGCTCTTTCGTACTTTTCCTCTCTGTTTCTCCTTTCTTTCTTCTCCTGGCGCCTCCTGGTCTGTGCTCAGGGTGACGCAGTACGCTCTCTCTCTCTCTCTCTCTCTCTCTCTCTCTCTCTCTCTCATATTCAAGTTTACTTTACACATACACTTAAATGACTTTGATTGTGAAACTGAACAGTTGATAAGTGTGTCAAAAAAAGTTATACCACATGTTATACTTTTTATCCGTTTATAGTTACATTTAATGTTGTCGAATGTTAACCAAACAAGTTCCTGTTATCACTTATATTATAGCAGCTACAAACAGCTGTCCCTTCACCGCTCTTTTGTCTCTCTGGTACTCAAGACTCTTTCCAAAATAAACATCATCTCATAGAAAATATCGTAACCATGCCAGCAGGTTTATTTAATTTTATTTATTTATTTTTTTAAAATTTTGTTATGTAGAGCAAAGTGTCTGATGTATGATGTATTCAGTATGCCGTCCTGACTTTACGTGAACTGAGCAGTGAGAGAGTAAACGCAGACTTGTAGGACTGCAAACTGTTTTCACCAAAAAAGCACTAGATATTGGATACAAGTTCTAAGGACACGAACGCGCGCACACACATTTTTATTTTTGCATGATTGATAGAGTCCACTGGGTGCTCTGATTGGCATTAGGAGATAATAGTGTGTTTGTGTGTGTGTGTGTGGCATCTGATGGTCACTAATTAGGATGAGTCTAATCAACCAGTGACATGTTGTGTTATTGATTAGGCCATGAAACAAAACTCAGCAGGAGGCTCTTTAACCGACTAACAGTGAATCAATTACTCTGTCTGAGGCAAAAAGTGTGTGTGTGTGTGTGGTTTTTTTTATATACTACCGAAGACCAAATGTCCCCACAATGATGATAAAATCTGACAATTTCGACCTTGTGGGGACATTCGGATGGTCCCCACAAGGAAATTGCTGATTTTTTAAAACAAAAATATAAATTGAAGAAAGAAAAGAAAGAGCCAAAAAAAAATTTCCTTTTCATTACTGAGGTTAGGTTTAGGTGCAGGCACATCATTAATTAACTGCAATAATAATTGTCAATGGAAGGTCCTCACAAGGATAGTAAGAGAAGTGTGTGTATGTCTTTTATATACTACTGAGGACCAAATATCCCCTCAAGGATAGTAAAATCTGACAATTTTAACCTTGTAGGGACATTTGGATGGTCCCCACAAGGAAATTGCTGTTGCGTTTTTTTTTTAAATAAATAGATAAATAAAAAGAGCCAAAAAGTTTCCTTTTCATTACTGAGGTTAAGGTGAGGGTTAGGTTTAGGTGCAGGTACAGCATTAATTAACTGCAATAATAATTGCCAGTGGAAGGTCCTCACAAGGATAGCGAGACAAACGTGTGTGTAGTAAGAATTGAAATGTATGTATAAATAATAAACAAACAAATAAGAAGAAGAATTTAATTTTTTCCCCCCAATTGTAAAGCGACCTTGGGTGTGAGGAAGGCGCTATATAATTTGAACTGATTTTTTATTATTATTATTATTATTATTATATGACTATAGAAATTGTGTGTGTGTTCAGTATCAGCACGTTGATGAGGCGTGTGTTTGTGGTACGGACCGTCGGCATGGTGTTCCAGTGCTCGCTACTCACTGTACTCGAGCCCTCTCCTCTAATGAAAGGTAAGACACACACACTCTCTCTCTCTCTCTCTCTCTCTCCCCCCCTCTCCTCAGCTGGTCAGGCAGAATATTTCCTTATTGGTTCTCAGGCGACAGTATTGTATTAATGCATAACTAGGTTTTATATTTCTGACTTAGACATAGTAAGACACAAACTTTTTGAAAGTATGTTCTTATCAGACCATATGAGTGTTTCATTATTAAATGCGTCTAAATGAGGAATGAAACTAAAAAATAGCAGATACAGCTCAAAAGACAGACTGAGAAGCGTCTGGGTGTTGCCTAATTAATTTTTCGCCCTTCCCCTTTTCTATTTCCTCCCTAATTTGTTCATCCTCCAATTTCCACCCACCTGCCTATGAGACGTACTTACTCTGAGACGCATGAAGCTTCTTCTCAAACTCAGAGCAATGGAACAAACGCACTCGGAGGAAAGCACTGTCTGCCCTCTTCCATATACCTGAGCTCACAGACGTCCCTGATAAGCTAGTGTCACTGTGATTGACAGAGAAATGGGAGTGTACCGCCCCTCCCACGCAGAGATGGCAGCATTGGCAAGTCATTGTGGTATAAGGGGGGGAAAAAAACTTTTGGGATGTGTGTGGGTTAATAATAGACTTTGGAGCAGAGCAGTAACTCAACTTCATTACACTGCTCCATCGTTGATTATTTTCGAGTGAGCATCATGGGAAATGAAGTTTGTATTTTTGATGGTGACATGACAATATGCAGTTTTAGAAGTATTGGTAATTTGATATATCTCTCTCTATCACTGTTTCCATCTCGAAGCTAACAATATTTTTCCTTGAGCGCTCTCACTGTTCACTTTGATAAATGAATCACTTTGCTCTTGACTCTCTCTCTCTCTCTCTCTCTCTCTGTGTCTCTGTCTCACACGCACCCCCTCGTGGTTTTTCGTATGTTTATTTAATGAATATAAAAAGAGAAATCACG
>JAPEKL010000017.1:6157615-6168912 GCA_028877455.1 Bagre pinnimaculatus
ACAACAGACAGCCTGACTATAATATTAACAGTTTTATAATGAAGTCAATTTTGTTGATGTAGAGCATCCTCCAGATGTGACTTTCAAATCACATCTAGCATGCATATGGAGAGAAAAAAAAAGTTTTGATCAAATCAAAGCGAGGCTTAATAACAGGTTTGTCAGTTCTGTGAGTGTCATGAGAAATAAGTTAAATATTTTAGAAACCTGTAAATACATTTGACTACAATTTCACTTTTATTTGATGGCGTTGATGTTACATTATTATGGAAAGAAAGTAGAAGTCTGAAGCACAAAATATCTCAGATTTTTAGAAGCTTATATTCTAATCTAGTTTTTAAAAAACCCACCTCAATAAACTATCAAATAAAACAAACAAACAAGCTGCTGCATATTTCTTCGGGACGCGCTTTGCGTAGGTAATTCACCAGAGTAATCGGAGAGGGGCGTGGCTTAGTGGCCGCCTGAGAGTGGGCGGGGCCGTGAGCGTCGGTCCAATCAGAGGCGCGCTCGCGTGGTGCCTCGCGCCCGGCGCGGTGAAAACCTCCCGGCCGCAGGTGTCATGTGAAACGCCGCATGCTCGCTGTGACCGGAGCAGCGATTGGGAAATGTTTCTGTTCTCGCGCCTCTCTACCGGACAGTGACAGCAGGCCAAAACTTTACATCCGGGGATCTTGATTCTGTCTTTTTTTTTCTTTTCTGTTGTTACTTGTTTCTTTACCCTCGTGTTAGTGTGAGTGTGTGTGAGAGTGTGTGTGTGTGTGTGTGTTTCTTCATGCCTGCCGCGTCCGGGAGCGAGTCGCCACCACTATGCGAGGTAAGAACCCGGAGTGAGTGAGTGAGTGAGTGAGCGCGCGCGCTCTGTGTGTATTAATGGATAATTAATTATAGAGCAGATTCGAATGAATCAGGAATCATGATTCATTTGCACAGTGTGTGTTTATTTTCTCCTGTGTGTTTTGTAAACATGTTCACATTCGCCGCAGTGAATAACACACATGACTGAATTACTGTATATAGTTCTAGTTATATAGATATATAATTATTTACTGCAGCACTATAACAGTGTTAATTCACTTCAACACTTTCAGTTTGATGATGAATCGCCATACAACAGATTCTTACAATTTAAAAAACAAAACACCGTGACTTGTAATAGACTATAATTTATTATTTTATTTTCATTATCACCGGATTGTATTTTAACAGATATAAGGGTTTATTATATTGGTGCCACAGAAAGAAAGAAATTGTTTAAACAGGTAATTCTGAGAGAAAATAATGAGCCTAGTAACAGGTGTTATTTCAGGGATTGCGTGTTTAATTTGGACAAGGAGTTTAAATTAATCACTGAGATGACTGTACACACTGTAGAGTAAACAAACCCGCCGCTGAGAGAATGATGACGGCATCGATGCCTCTAGCTTTCGTTTTTGCACTCACTGTCTTTAAAACTTTTTCAGCTTTAATACAGTTGTTTACTTCTCCAACTACTTTATTTCCGACTGTTTTTTAATTCCTAGTATCTTCATTCTTGTCTTTTCGAGCTAACCGTTAGCGGTTGCTAACTGACTGAGGCGTCCTGTGTTTATCCGCAGTGACCTCACGCGCAAACGGCATTTCACAAAAGTATAACTGTGAGGGGAGACACTGAAATATGGTACAACAATATAACAAGATATTTATTATCTGTACTCACCGTCGGAAAACTTACCTCAAAACTCAGCTGAAATGTCGGGAAACAGCGGTGACATGGCGATGTCGTCCACAAGGCGCCGCTTCGCGCCCAAATTCCTCACTGCAGCTTCCGGTCCGCCGCTTCCGCTCTACTTTAATCACTTTTCCTGCACTTTCAGTGCTGTATAATCACTTCTTCTGCTTTGTAGGTGTTTTTTTTTTTGACGGTTTTTCTACATATAAACTGCATTAGAATTCTTCAGAAAAGGGTTTATTTATTTATTTATTTATTTATTTTTAAGTCTTGCGGAAGGACACCAGATCAACACAGCAGTGATTCGGTTCATTTTCCTCACAGCTCCCATCCATCATCTGTATCTATGGGACAAGTCGCCAGATTATCGCAGGGCTGATACAGAGACAAACAACCATTCAGAAAGGCCCTCGCCAGCCGCTGGGCTCGAACCCAGACCTTCTTGCTGTGAGGCGACTGCGCTAACCACTACACCACCGTGCCGCCCCCTCAGAGCTCCTAGTTAATTGAAATGAAATGTCTCATTACCTCTAGCCACTTTATCCTGTTCTACAGGGTCGCAGGCAAGCTGGAGCCTATCCCAGCTGACTACGGGTGAAAGGCACACTGGTCATCACAGAGCTGACACGTAGACACAGACAACCATTCACATTCACACCTACGGTCAATTTAGAGTCGCCAGTTAACTGCATGTCTTCGGACTGTGGGGAGCACCCGGAGCAAACCCACACAGACACGGGGAGGACATGCAAACTCCATACAGAAAGGCCCTCGCTGGCCACAGGGCTCGAACCCAGACCTTCTTGCTGTGAGGCGACTGCGCTAACCACTACACCACCCTTGAAATGAAATATGTTTATGAATTCAGCCTGAATTCATAAACAACCAACACATATTTGTTTTTTTATTTACATCAAATTGAGCCAGACTAATTATCACTTTATCATTTAGAAACCTTATTACACTGTTCTATTTCAGCATACACACACTAAAACAACAACAAACAACCCCATATTCAATATTGTCCCAGACATCATTGTTTCAGGTTACAAATATACACTAATGAATGGTGACGTTAAAAAGGGAAAGTCAAAATCTACAACAGCTCCAGCTTTCTTTTAACGTTAAAAAAATGTGTTAAAACATAATAAGAGCTATGCTTTATTACAGTATTTTTAAATTATGACGTTAGTATGATATTAGTGTGATCATCACAGTACTAAAGTAATACTAAAGATAAACCCTCAGTACAAGGGGGCTAAACAGGACCTTTCCTTATCCTTGAGCTGGTACCTGGGGTGCGTACATTGTAATGTTAATGTTTATATGGTGTACCATAAATGATTTACGGTGCATATTCAAACCTTAAGGGTCACCCTTGTACCTTTAACCACCTCTCAAACCACCTCAATGATGAGGAAAGGTACACTTTAGTACCTTTTACCTGAAAACAACAACACTATGACACTAAGACAAAGATGGATCTGTCATAGCAGATGAAATAAAACGAATTATGGGCCATCACTGAAGGTGAATATCGTCAATGACAAGCTACAGTACTGTGCAAAAGTCTTAGGAACTCTTTTTTTTCATATAAACTTTGTTATAGATTTCTATTTTATGACCTCTACATTATCGAGTCAGCACAAAAACATTTTAGAGTTCCAAACATTCATTTTCCAGCACAAAATTAAACGTTACAGAAAAAAAAATAGTTTGTATCTGAGCAGCATATTCCATAAGAGAGCACTTTTCAGATTAAAATAGAAAACATAATGAAGACTACTGGGTTTTGGTACAAAATTAAGAAGCAAGTGTGACAGTCAAAGTGTCTAGAAGAACTATAAGATGCTCAGTAAAACCTACAGCTCATTTCCTTAGAAACCATTGTACCTGAGACTACTATTTTTTTTTAACCAAAGGGTCGTCTCACACCAAATATTGACTTTGTTTCATTTATTATGGTTTATTGATTACAGTTTATAATATTTTTTTAATGTTGAAACATTTAATTTCTTTATTTTAACCCATTTTTGGTCTTCAGCATTTCTTTACACATGCCTGAGTCTTTTGCACAGGACTGTAACATCGTTAAATCCTATATTTTTCCCTTTTCGTATTCTGTAATATTGATTGCAACACTCTAAACATCAGCGTAAATAAACCATAATCGATACCTTTTTTTTTTCAAATTTCATCTGTCTCTTACACTTTTTCCTATAGTGCAAAAACCTTTGCAAGCTATAAAAATGATTTTCTGACGTATACAGAGAATCAGTTTGCATTCAGTTGTCTGTAAGGAGGCAATTATTTTTTGGTACAGGGATTTTTTTTTCTGCTTCTTAAACAAATGTATACATAACATGAGCTTGGTGGTGTTTTATTTAATAATCACACCAATGAATTTATCTTTCAATGATTATTTTTATTAGTTGCCATATTAGTTTTATAACTGACATAAGGACTGAGTGTAAATCTGTAAGTGAGCGAAACCATTGTAATAAATTAAAATTAACGTGCAGCTTCTGACCCAGTGATTAAAATACGAGCAGCTTATAAAGTTTTTGAAGCACTTGCCGTTCTAACGTGTGAATATAGAGCTTGTTATGTGATTAGACATGAACTGAAGATTGATCTCTGTAAGGTTTTGACGTAAAGTTGGCCGTTATTATATTTGTATGTTCAACATTATGATCATGAACTGACCGTTTAACTCATGGCTGTCTTTCATAGTTTTTGCTATCGTTTGGTGGGAAGCTGGTAAAGCTTTATATGTGATTGATAACTATATTGTTGGTGATGTATTACATGGTGCTGTGAGTAGTACACATACATATAGTCAACATGTTTTGTATGTATTAGCACTTGTGTTGCATTTGTGTATTTATGATTGTGAGGTGTGTTCGCGTGTGAAAAATCCTGAACAGTGTTCCTCTGTACAGCTTTTGCCTATCAGTCATGCTGCAGCCATTTGAGCGTGTTGTATAGTAGGAGACTCACATGTTTCAGTGTTCTGCAAGAATCACAAGCTTTCTCTGGTTGCCAGATTGATTAAAAGTACACCGAAACAGCATCCGATCTTGTAACTCGAGAGCCAACTGCCTTCCAAAAGCCTTTCTCCATTTCACCAGGATGTAATGCTTATCCAGAGAGAGAGAGAGAGAGAGATAGAGAGAGATACACACAAAGAGATATTTGGAAATAATTGCAGGGGTGGTAAAAAAAAAAGTGCAAGTGTTTTCTTTCTCCAAAGTGTCTTCCTCCAGATCAGGTGAAAGTGGGGAAATCTTTTTTTTTTTCTGATTTCACCAAACACTGAAGACCAAAACATCTTTGTTGGGCAATACAACACATGTAGACAGGACAAAAATAAATTCTATACAGTTATAAAGAAGATATGAGCTTCATTTGATATTAGATTTTTTTATTGGTTCTCATTGAGTTCTCAACAGTAACAGTGTTTAGGTAATGAACTTGCTCCTGGTCCTGGATCTTTGTGTCAGAACTAAGAACTTAAGCACTGTGATCAGCGCAGGGTTGCAAACTGAGAAACTTGCCAGTAGATTGTTATTTCTTTGAAATGTTACATTGAAACACATTGAACACATTGAAATGTGTTGTAGCAAATAAAATAATCCAAAATAAATCAATCAAATACTGTCAGTCAAGTCGACTATTTGACATTAAAGTCCTAAAGCAAAGGATTTTTGCTTTTAGAAATGAAGCCTGATCTTTATTTCTAACTGACATGTTTTTACGACAGAACTTTTTGGAATTAAACTGTTCTCATTGGTGATTCTTATATCATGCAGAAAGTTCAAGAAGAGAAATAGTTTGTGTGAGGCTGTGACTGTTTATTCCCCATAATTTTTTT
Source organism: Bagre pinnimaculatus (assembly GCA_028877455.1). Taxonomy (NCBI): domain Eukaryota; kingdom Metazoa; phylum Chordata; class Actinopteri; order Siluriformes; family Ariidae; genus Bagre; species Bagre pinnimaculatus. Next base: position 6,163,201 of record JAPEKL010000017.1, read on the forward strand.
TTTACTGTTTCTAATTTTATATGACATTGACATGCAGTTTTATTTAATAGTGAAACCAATGAAATTGTATTTCAAGAATCTTTCGCGTTACAACAAGGGCATTGGATTTCAATAATGGAATAATGATGTTTTCAAAGTATTGAGTCTCTTATTTGAGGCCAGAAATGTTCCACACGTTTGCTAAATCTGGCTTTGAAATGTAGAGACGTGCATTACTTTTGATCACAGGATGAATTAATAACCACTTATTTAATCAGTATAATCAGGATCAATCAACAACAATGTTTCGTGTCTCAGTGTGGGATTAGGATTTAACTGGTTAATTATTTCTCTTTATTTTTCAGTTTCGACAAAAGAAATTATGACATTTAGTTTGTCCGAGATCAAAGATTTTGGTTTCTTCGTTAGAAATATTGTGATGTAGTATATTTTAAAATATTATTCCAACTAAAAACACAATTATACCACTTCAAAAGCTTGCATCTTTCTGAATCTAATTCTCGTACTTTCTAGTCACTTTGTGAGGTACGTTTTCCCCTTTTTACCCAGAAATCATAGCAACGGAAACCTTTGCTCACAGGTCTATGATTTCTTATCTGCATGAAATGGCTAAATAAGGCAAAACAAATAATGTGCTTTTTCCACCTTCAGTCACTGCTCACTGTACATTAGCCATACGTGTGTGCATGAGTTTCCCTCAGTGTTGAACAAGAATGCATAGCCGAGTGTTCATCTGCAGTTCAACTTCCACAAGAGTCGGGCTCAGAGAGGAAAAGGAAAAGCACGTTTGCTTCTTCGAGCGGGCGTGACGGAGGCTTTAGTCTCTGAAGCAGCTCCTGTGCTAATACAACGCTGTACATGCATGATCGTTTACCTGTGATGCTCTGGGAGGATGGGTTTCACCTGTGGGAGCTGTTTCAGGCAATAGAAAGAATACAGAAGAATGCATACCTGTGCTGTGTGTTAACCTCAGAGTGCTATATAGTTTCTGTGGCAGTCTAAAGTTTCCACGGTGCCACAGGAGTAGCTGAGAATAAGTGAGGGGGGGGGGGGGGGTTGTACTTGAAGGAAAGTGGACAATCATGGTGATCATGTTGTGCAAGTAGAAACATGAGATTTTTGTGTACAACTCAAATATGCATGGTTTGGAAACTTAGTTAAAGTAATACTACTAAAGGTACCTTGAGTTCATTGAGATTAAAGTGAGAGAAAGAAAGCATTAACACTTTTATAACTGTCTAGAGGAGGCCATCCAATAAAATTCAGTGACTGGATAAGCAGGGAATTAGCCAGAGAAGCAACCGAGAGGCTATCAGTATGATGCTGCCATCACCATGCTTCACCATCCACACTGTGGTAATTAAGGTGAGGGATCCCAATTAAATCTATTTTAGTTCCAGGTTCTAACACTAAAAAATGTGAAAAAAAACTACAAAGGGGATCAGTACTTATGCAAGACACTGTAACTCAGAAATAATTTCCTGAGCTTTTGCACTTGAGCACTCTGTGTGACTTCCTCTTACCGCCTTCACTGTACACTTCCAATCCATTAACGCACAATCCATAAACATTACTCGCATCCTTTCGCATACTTGTGATTATCCAAGATCCCTGGCACACGAAGACATGGCTAAATATCTTTACGCATTCAATAAGAAGTTCCCGGCACGGATTGTGTTGTAAACCATAATCATGTTATAGAACAGTGTAAATATCGACGGGTCTGAAAGCGAACTGCTTTCAGCTAGGGTGTGTGTCCATTTACGTTTTTTGTCTGCGTGAAAGTGAGATCCGTAAATAGATTCCAAAGAAGGGTGTGAATGATGGGAGAGAAAGGGATAGATAAGCAGAGCCTAGGGAGAGGAGGAAGAAAGAGATGTTAGAGAAACACTCGGTAGATAAGAGTGTTAAGGTAGAACAAGGATGTGTGTGAAAGAGAAAGACAGCCAAAGATGTGAGAGGACACCAAAGATAGATGAGAATGTAAAGAAAGGCCAACGTGTGTGAAAGCATGAGAGAGAGAGAGAGAGAGAGAGAGAGAGAGCTCATGGGTGAAGAGATGTCTGTGATCGTTTTGCGTCAGGCTCATGGGGCCACTTTGGGGAAAAACCTCGTTATCCTGAATCAAATTGTGGCCCGAGGCGAGCTATTAACATTCTGCCCTGGGAGAGAAAGCGCACACAAGCACGCACACACTGATATTCGCTCACACACACACACTTTCCGCAAACCAGGTCCTTGTTCAGGTGTATTCTCAGCTGATGGTTGTTGATGATATTCTGCAAATAACAGTAATGTTTAACACCTAATACTTTAATATGGCACCACTGAAGAATGGAAAAAAGAGAAAGGAAGGAAGAGAGGGAGGAAGAAAAATGAAACAGTCAAGCAAACTTAAAAACAAAGAAATATAGGAAGGAAGAAAACAAACAAACAGAGGGAGGAAGAAAAATGAAACAGTCGAGCAAACTTAAAAACATAAGAAAGAAATATAGGAAGGAAGAAAACAAACAAAAAGAGGGGGAGGAAGAAAGAAAAAAGGAAAGAGAAAAAGAAGAAACAGTAGAAACAAGAAGGAAGGAAGAAACAAACAAAAAGAGGAAGGGTGGGAGAAATCAGGGTTGGGTATTGTTTAAATTTTATTGATTTCATTTCTGCTTATCGATTTCAGTTCTTAATGATCCCCTGTTTTGATTCCGAAATGGAAAAAAAAGGGGCCAAATGTTTGGATAACAAAAATATCTTTTTTTCTTTTAAGCATTAGCTGAACATTCACAAAGTAAATAGTCGTAGCAGTGCATCCTTCACACTGTTCTGAGGTTAGCCATGGATGTTAGCTCGTGTCTAAACAGATGGACACACTGCTGCGTTGATGTGTGACGCAGATATGGAGCAGCTGTTTCCAATGTTAGTTTTATCGCATTTAGAAACCGATAAACAGAATCGACATTTAAGGTTTTTACGTTTACCCAGTACTTGGCATTTTGGATTTGGTTCTAATTTGGAACTGAGTTTGTATCGGAACCCTAGAAGAAAGGAAGAAAGAAAGAAAGAAAGAAAGAAACACAAAAACTAACTAACCAAACAAAAAAAGAGGGAGAAGAAAAAGAAGCAAACAAATAAACAAACAAAAATAAAAGATGGGGGGAAAGAAAGAAACACAAAAAACAACTAACCAAACAAAAACATAGGAAAGAACAGACAGAAAGAAAGAAACAAACAAATAAACAAAGACCAACCAAACAAAAAGATAGGAAAGAAGAAAAAGAAACAAACAAACAAAAACCAAAAAACCCAAACAAAAGGTAGGGGAAAGAAAGAAAAAAAGAAACACAAAACCCAACTAACCAAACAAAAAGAGAGAGAAGAAGAAAAAGAAAGAAAGAAACAAAACCCAGCCAACCAAACAATAACATAGGGAAGAACAGAAAGAAAGAAAGAAAGAAACAGACAAACAAACAAATACAAACAAAACCAACCAACAAACAAAAAGAAAGAAAGAAAGAAACAAACAAAGATAGGGAAGAAGAAAAAGAAACAAACAAAAACCAAACAAAAGATGGGGAAAGAAAGAAAGAAAGAAAGAAACCAAGTAACCAAACAAAAACATAGGGAAGAACAGAAACAAAAAAACAAATAAACAAACAAAACCAACCAACAAACAAAAAGAAAGAAACAAAAAGATAGGAAAGAACAAAAAGAAAGAAGGAAACAAACAAACAATCAAATTAACAAAGAAACAAAAACCCAACAAACAAAAAGATAGGAAAGAAAGAAAGAACTTGGACAGTTTGGATAAACATGCAAGAAAGAACCATAATGAAATTTAAAAGCAAGAATAAATATTTAAAAAACATGAACAACAAAATGGGAGGAATAAAAAAGGAAAGGTAGAAAGAGGAAGAAAGAAAGAAGTAATTCTTCAGTGTTAATTTTCTCCCCTTCTTCTCACGTCATCATTCACATCTCTCGTGTGTTAAACCTGAACACTGTAGAACGCTGTGTGTGTTGAACAGATGACATCATCTCCACGTGTTCACGATGTAGAGAGTGAAATCGAGTTATGGGTTAAATAGTTAAATCCTGCTGCTGTAATGTGGAGTAACAGCAGAGTCACAGCTTTTGCTTGTGATCTTTATCTAAATATAAAAGCTCTGGTGTGCTCAGGCTCTGGTATGTCAGCATGTGCCAGGAAGTGATTAATATTATTATCACAGGCATTTTAAAACATCACCACTACCCTGTTCCACTTACGTCTAGGCTGTTTGGTTGGACGTCTGCCAGCATTCGTGCTTCTGATAAAGACTGATTAAATCGTGAGGGAGCCGAAGGACAGCTTTCTTGTTCTTTTTGGACAAACCCAGATGTGTCCTTCAGAATTTCAAAGATAGTTTAAAAAGACAGAGGGACAGAACTGTCATTGTCTTCCTAATATTGGATAACGGTTTGTACCGAGGAGCATTTGTTAATCAAAGCATGGAGTCTTTTATTTTCTGGACCAACATGGAGCGTTATGTAATGTTCATTTTTCTGTGGGGACCAAATGCCCTGATATAATTGGAATATGTGTCAGGTTGAATGCCCTGGTTGGTTTGTGCCCATAACAAAACTTTTTTTTTTTAGTTAGAAAAATAAACAAGCAAAAAGATTTCCTTTGAACGTATCAGTTCTCAAGTTGTGTGTGTGTGTGTGTGTGTGTGTGTGTGTATGTGAGAGAGAGAGAGGATGCTGTCCCACAAACAGCCAGTTATGACACTGTTGTACCACCTCGAGGCAAGTGTCTTACTAACCTACTTAAACAGTTTACCCCCCCAACACACACACAAATGCGCACACACTATTTCAGTGAGGCAGGATGATATAGCATAGCCTTTGACATAGCCTCAAGCAAATTTAAGTCAAGAGGCTAGTATCACAATTAAGCTACTATTTAGTGAATTGTTCAAGTAACCCTGTAATAGGCAGTTTGGACTACCTTCAGTCATCCAGCGTACAGTGTATCGGCTTGTTTTGTGAATTTTAAGATGTACCTTTGTTCAACTTTGTGCTTTCGGCAAAAATGTTTTCCGTCTAGTCCACTGAAACAAGCCCAAAACATCAAGATGGTGTAAAAGGTCACTATAGTACACACGCATTTGTGATGGACAGATTGTCCACTCCATAATTCTCCCAGTCTTCTCAGTCTTCTCAACATATCTTACAGCAGGAATGGTTCTGTACATCATCGACACACTGTTTGCACTTTGTTTAGGCCGTGCTCACACTCCAGCTCGCGATGGGTTTACAAATACTTGGCCATGAAAAACTGGTCGCATTGCCACCAATCATACGATGCATGACGAATATTCTCTGAGCTACGCGAGTTGTTTTTTGGTGTGTCGCCGCCTTGTGAGTGGACAGAAACATTGCGAAAAATTTCAGTGCATGTATTGAAATCTGGTAGTGATGTTTTTTGTTGTCAAACTAAGCAGCAAATACTTACAGATGGGTTTGGGAATACTTTGACACCAAAACGTCTCATTTTCATCGATAACTCATTGCAAAGCATCACAAGCTGTAGTGTGACTTCAGCCTTTGATTTCATGTGAATCATTTGCTAGAAAACAAACTCTTAGTAGGCATATCAGATGCTCACTGGCCGTGCTGTGAAAATTGTGCATGCAGACGCTCAACTGAGTTTCCAAATCTGTCATTGCTTAACTCTTTAATGTT
>JAPEKL010000017.1:6823216-6834142 GCA_028877455.1 Bagre pinnimaculatus
AAGAAGGTTCTGGGTTCGAACCCAGTGGCCGGCGAGGGCCTTTCTGTGTGGAGTTTGCATGTTCTCCCCATGTCTGCATGGGTTTCCTCCGGTTTTCCCCCACAGTTCAAAGACATGCAGGTTAGGTTAATATGGGACGGCCTTGGACTGAGGTGCTGTTGAACGAGGCACCAAACTCCTGACTGCTCCCCAAGCGCTGTTAGCATGGCTGTCCACTGCTCTAGGTGTGCATGTGTGTTTTCACTGCTTCAGATAGGTTAAATGCAGAGAGGAAATTTCACAAATGTGTGATGAATAAAGTTGTGCTTTCTTTCTTTCTGAATGCACAATAAATGCGTATTCAGTTCTTGAACATGACACTTATACTCCAGGTGATTCAATCCTAACTTGTGCACTCGACTCTTGATTCACTTTGACCAGATCAGCAGTTTATAATTTAACATCCTACAAGAAGCACATGAACATCTTAAATAACTTTAACGCAAATACATTTAACTTTTTTTTTAACTTGGCATATGTATCTCTCATTGTCTGATCTAGATATAGAATGCAGCATATGCACTTGATATAAATATATACATCTCCAAGCTTAACTGTAATCCTGAATAATAAGATTTTTTAATTTAATTTATTTATTTTTTAAAGTATTTCAGATCTTTTAGGCCACTTGCTGAAGGCTGTGTTTGAAGTCTGATATTTTGAGCACCTCCCATGGGTGAGGCTCTGTGGGCGCTGGGTGCAGCTCTTATTCCTGAACCTGGTTTCTGTTCTCTCTCATCAGGCCTTTGTGATTACAGCCTCTTGGCCACAAACACACACACAGTTTGTGTGTGCACCAGTTTTAAAATAAACCTCCAGGCCTACTGCAGAGCTTATAGGAAACTATATATTATCTACTGTATCTACAACACTGTGCAAAAGTCTTAGGCAGACGGAAAGAAATGCTGTAGACCAAAACGGCTTAAAAATAATGAAATGTTTCAACATTAAAAAAAATACTATAATCACTAAGCCATAATAAAATGAGAGAGTCAATATTTGGTGTAAGACAACTCTTTGCTTTAAAAAAAAAACCCCAGTGGTCTCGGGTACAACGAGTGCAGTTTTATGTGGAAACGAGCTGTAGGTTTTACTGAGCATCTTGCAGAACCAGCCACACTTCTTCTGGACACTTTATCACACTCGCTTCTTAATTTTGGACCAAAACCCAGTAGCCTTCATTATGTTTTCTTTTTCAATCTGAAAAGTGGACTCTTATGGAACATGCTGCTCAGATACAAACATTTTTTCCTGTAATGTTTAATTTTGTGCTGGAAACACTCCCCCCCAAATGTTTGGAACTGTAAAACGTTTTTATACGGACTCAATGTAAAAAAAAAAGTCATAAAATAGAAATCTATAACAAAATATTTTTATATTACAGATATAAATAAAACGTACAGGAGATGGAAGGTGATTCTGTCTCACACAAATCTATTATTAAATCATGGCATTTCTTGGACATGTCTTATTTTAAATGATATTTATTTATCCATCAGATGAGCAGTTAAATGTTCTTGATGGTTTTAATCAGGGACCCCAAGAGCACATCCATTTAGTAGACACTGAGAAACTCGAACTCTTGTGCCCAGAGCCCTCACCTCACCTTTATATCAAGTATTACACACACAAAAAACCCACCCCAAAATAAACACACTGTAAAAAGGCTAAAACTTTAATTTTAGCAATAAATCTAAAAAAACCACACACCAGCTTCCATGGGAGTAAATTAGAACATGGTTAAATTACAACCAGACATTCAATACATATTTTTATTTCTTTATATTAACTCACTATAAACTTTAACAGAATAGATTTAATACTATAACCTTTATACCACTGTTGCAACAAGATGACCAACTGTACTGGAATTTTTTAAAAACAACTTTAGTGCCAGAGGAAGCCCTGATTACTACTGTGCATGTTTAAATGCACTTTTCAAAGATCCCAGGAGCATATTAACAAATATACTGTAGATATAGCAATAAATCAGAAACCGTCTCACAGATCCAAGGGTCTCCGGCTCGATCCTGAGCTCAGAGTTTTGTTTTGACACGTGTGTGGGTTTCCTCCAACCTTCAGAAAAAAAAAACAAAAAACACACCACTAGATGGACTGGCTACTTTAAATTGCCCTCAAGTGTAAATGAGTGTCAGAGACACTTTGTGATGGACGAGGATAAAGCATTTAGTAAAAGGAAATTAATGTATAAGGTAATAGTAACTGTTATTAGATACACCAGTCATTTGTATGAAATGAGGCTGATGGTGCAAAGATGCAGCCCAAAGGAATGGATTAGCAAAGTTGCCTGATCCTGTGTATGGGACCATTTCTTTAATCCCACTTGAGTTGGATCCTGAAGAAATTCTGACTATTTAGTTTTGCAGGAGGTGACACGGCGGTGTAGGGGTTAGCACTGGCGCCTCACAGCAAGAAGGTTCTGGGTTCAAGCCCAGTGGCCAACGGGGGCCTTTCTGTGTGAAGTTTGTATGTTCTCCCCGTGTCCGCATGGGTTTCCTCCGGGTGCTCCGGTTTCCCCCACAGTCCAAAGACATGCAGGTTAGGCTAACTGGTGGCTCTAAATTGACCGTAGGCGTGAATGTGAATGGTTGTGTGTCTACGTGTCAGCCCTATGGACACACAAAAATGTGTCAGTAGGGCTGACACATTGTCAGTCACACCCTGCCTCTCGCCCACAGTCAGCTGGGATTGATGGGCTCCAGCTTGCCCACAACCCTGCACAGGATAAGCAGTTATGGATGGATGGATAGATACTCCTGCAGGAAGGAAGGAAGGAAAGTCCCCCCTGATAGTGTATTGCTTTTGATTATACCACATGGCAAGTTAGTTCTAGTAACCAAAACATAAAATAAGTGACGTAAACTTGAGATCAGTCTTCGTCTCAAGACCACTTTTTGAAGGTCCCCGTCTCGACCATGTTTTTACTCGGTCTTGTCTTGGTCTCAGCCATAGAGGACTCGGGATTTTATTTAAAGACCGGTCAAGGCCACAACGGCGGGGATATCACTAAATTGCCGACACATTAGCCAAGTTATTTGTTAACATTGTTAATGTGATTGGATGTAAAATTTCCTGCTTCAAATGCAACCAATAACATGACCCCTTGCTAATTTTAAAAATTTTCTTCCTGTTAACAGCCGTCATCCTTCCTACCCCCTTCACACCCACTGGCCTGGTCCTGACTCAGTTTTAGCCTTCATACACTTTGGTTTTGGTCTTGACTTGATCTCAACCCCTGAAAGTCTTGGTTTTGAGCTTGATGAACTTTGGTCTTTGTCATGACTTGGTGTAGGTGGTCTTGACTACAACACTACCTAAAAAACACACAATGCTAACCACAATGAAAGATGAATGAACGAACAAAAATGGCAAATGCATTATGCAGCACTGCAGAAGAAGCCATGCTGATGACAAGTAGTAGTAATTGTTCTTTTCTCTCCTGTAAGCTTAATACCTGACCGCTGTGCAGATGTTTGTGCAAATTTTGTGTCGAGTCCAGTATGACTCTAGTCCTGATGCGCATCACAAAGAGAAATTTCAGAAAGATGTTGTTCACTCACAAACCAGCATCGGATCCATTCTTTGGAACTTATGAATCATGAAATGGGTGACTGGAAACAGGAACACAACCATACATGAGTCAACTGACTTGTGATTTTAAAAATCTAGTCGATTACAACACACAAAAGACGGTAAATGATATTTCAGACTTTTACATACAGCCTTTGAAACCATAATAAACTAGAAAACATGTGCAAAGCAGTTCCTTTGATCTACATGTATAAATATGCATGTGCCAGGGTGCTTATGAAATCATGAAATGTGTTGAAATACTACGCAATGCTTCTGAAATAAGACATCCTGATGCGTTTTGACTTGAACGAAGGCCACATTTCATGATTGCTGTCACTAGGCAGCTCTTTTGCCACACAGACGCACAACTATATTTAAAAACACTTCCTCTCGTCATACACTTCCTATGCAACACCAATACGCAAACAAATATTACCCTCTGTGTTGACAACCAGCTTCTCTTGGGCCTCTAGATTGAGGAAACCAATCTATTTCAGCATCAGCGTTTGACAAATTTGATGTAGACCAAGTGCAGGCATTTCTCACAGTTTGTTCTGTACACTCAGTATTCTAGAAATGATCAAATAAAGTTGTGCAAGTCTCTGGTTTTCTGATGATTATGAAGTTCTTCAGTCTTGTTTAACAGCAACATGGAAAAGCTTGATTAAAACAAAAGAGCCAGTGGTAATGGCTTCACCACACACTCCACATCAGGAAGGAAGAAGTGAGGGGCAAGGTCAATCCCATCTTCATTTTCAATGCAAACGCTTGGTTGTTTTGATCTTTATAGCCATCTATGCCACACCTTCGGTATCATGCAGGAAACTGTTGAGGGTGAGATCATCACCATCTTCATCCTCAGTGATAGGGATCAGTGCGCCATTGCTTTTAGGGTGCTTTGGTGTGGGAATGGGATGATCGGAATCATTCAAGAGGGCAGATATGCAGACCATCTCTGTCTCGTGAAGCAGGCTCGCTCTGTGCCTGTACCTGCTGCCTGCCAACTTTGTGGCCAAGATGATGGTGGACATGATGAAGATGATTGCTAAAGCAGCCAAACTGGCGATGGCAATGAGGCACGTACCTATGAGACCTTCTGTTTTTGGTTCAGTTGTAGGACAAGCTATGGTGGTTGATTTTTGGGTACTATGCGGCTTAGTTGGCACAGGATTCTGAGTAGTCCTTATTTCTGTGGTTGATGAAAGCATTGGCTTGAGTGTTGTTCTTGATCTGGGAGGTCCATCTGTGCCCTTATGAAGTGTCGTCACCACAGTAGGGACAAAAGTTGTTGCATTCGCTCCATTTCTAGATCCAACTGAAGTAGAAAACATGGGAGCAGAGCTCGGCAGTGTGGGGTCCGAGCTGCCGTTTCGATCAGGAAATGGCGTTTGCGGAGGACTTTCAGTACCTGGTGAACTTTCATTACCTTTCCACTGGTGTGTGGTACTGCTCGTTTCAGTTCCTAGGTTTCCATCAGTTCCGTTTCCCTGTGAAGGTTGGCTGTGGGTTGTTTCTGAGGTATTCTGGACTAGTGCAGAAGACATTTGTTCTCTAATCCCTGTGATCTGTGGAGGTCCACTGGTGGGTTGAAAATCAGTTTCATTGTTATATTGTGATGTGGAGTTGGAGACTGTTGTATTTTGTAGATCCCTCTCTTCTACAGCAAGTAAACGTCTGCCAGAGACCAAGCTGCTCACGGCCAGGAGAAAAAGAAACGACCCCAACTTGAACTTGCTCGTCATGACTATTAGCTGTAGAGCAAAGCAAAAAGGCATAACTTGGAGAATGACTGCATTACACACTACTCATGACATTTCTGTCAGGTGATCTCTTCAAAACTGACACTTTAATTAAAAAAACAAAACAAAAAAACCTCAGTTGTTGCATTTTTTTTCTCTTTGGATGAGGAGTATTTAACCACAATACCGTTGTGCTACGCCACGTGTTATTAGCATACATTACAGACTTCCTTTTAATGAGTATCATGTACATCAGTCAAGTTTCTTCTTTCAAACTGTGAATATGCCTTTAGATAAAAATGTAAGAAAAACGTCACAGCCTTAGTTTTTCGTACAAAGTTCCTGCCTGCTAGAATGACATCTTACTTACTTCAAGTACTTTTGTATACTTTATACACATGAATCATTTCCATCTATCAAAACCAGTGATCTTACCATGATGGATTATGCAAAAGATTATACAATTGTCTAAATACACGTACTGAGCATAAATACCTGATGTTGGGTTGGCAGCCCTTTCCAGCTCGAATGGTTTGTACCTCTTCAAAAACTTCTCACCGTTTAATTCAAGAGCAGGAAGTTGCCTCAGTATTAGTTTGAAACCTCAGCTTGGTCTATGACGTAAACGTCATACGAGCAAATAGGACTCTGTTTAAACGGAGTCTCTTTCAGACGCAGTTCCCAAATCTAACAAGTTAGAAGCAAATGACAATGACTGCAACTAATTAATGCAACCACAGCACTTCCTCCTTAAAATCTATCCCACAGTAGTCTACATTTATTTGATACAGAAAGCAAAATAAAGAGAAGTATTGTACCAAAAAAAACCCCAAAAAACCAAACCAAGGAGGCTGAGTTGTTTTTTTTCCAAGATTTTATTGGGTTTATTCACTTCGTGTTCCATTGAAAGTGAACAAGGAGACTTTGGAGACTATGGCTTCATTTTCTTACGCAGGTTGACAGAGGCAGCATTGGAATGGAAGTGTTATTTACAAAGCATTTCATGAAAATCACATATGCCAAAGCTTTCAAGTCAAGTTTGAGCTTCTTGTCAACTTACAAAAATCCTTCAAGTTAGTCACCTACTCTGTTATATCATAACACAAGAACATGCATAAACACGCCATAACCACCTTACAGGAAAATCAAATCAATCAATCTTTACAACCTTCATAAACCACAATTCCTACTGTTAGTTAAATGGGGTGGGGTGGGGATGTGATACTGAATCAGTGGCAACCTAACAAGTCTGATTGCACCAACACTAGCAATTAAGCCAACCAACAACGTGTCCGATAGGCATGTAATTAATACAATCTAATTAACCAGATTAATTCCACTTAACACACCAAAAACCAATGGAGCAGTGATGCAAATACATCTTGAAGAGTCTCATGCTTAAAGATACATTTGCATAATGCTAACTGACCACCGGAAGTTGAGCATTTCACATGAGGGGAATGTTCTCTAGAGCCACGTGATGGTAGAGTAGAGTTCTGTGTTTTTCTTTGCTTGACTTATTTGACAACCTTGAAGCTACTCAACACTGCTCTGTGGAATGTTTTGGAGGAATACAAGAGTGCATGCTATAATTGGACACTAATCAACGATAGGGGTGTGCAAAGTAGAACTACTGTTACAACCACTATGCAATTTGGCAACACAAACTTTTTATTAAACTACGGTAGAACTAAAATGCAACACTAAATCAGGCTCAAACCCTACCAACATTTGCCCTCCACATCACTCTCACCAATCTACCAATCCAGACGCGATTTAACCAGGCAAATCTTTCCACCCTTGCATAAAACCCTAGCTAGCATATCAAAAAAATAAAAAAATAAAATGGCACATCTAATTCTTCCTGAAGTTCACCTCTACAAGCTCACTTTTCTCGTTAGCATCTGTAAATAAAAGCTCTCTCAAACGATGTAATCCCATCTAAAATCTTTTCATCTAAAACAGTGCATGAATGAAGATGCATTAAGAAAGAAAGGTGGGTGTACGTTTCTTGTAGACGGTGCAAGCAACAATAAAGAGGATGTAAAACACCTGCGAACAGCTCTCACTTCCTGAATGAAGTACGTTGAGACAGAAAAGGAAAAAGGGAGGGTGTTGGAAATATAGGTAACTGCACCAAATTTAGTGCGCTTTCAGATTTGTTAATTATTAGGGGAACGGTTTGAATGGAAAGCTTTCCACTGCCAATAATCCTGTAACTAGTTGCACAGGCAGATCAAATTTTGATTTTCTGCTTCGAGCGCTACAGCAAACCTCCTGATCATCAGAGCTGAACAAATTTTTTGTTCATACAGTATTTGCTACAATTATATAAACAAATCCAATCTAGGCAAGTTAGGTAGAGCAGAGTATGTCGTGAAAGATGCTTGTTTTTGCCTCACCCATTAAGCATGTTTAAAAAAAATCTGACGGCTGTCAGAGTCTGTTACTGTTCAGTCATAGCAGACATCAGGATATAGGACATAGGCTAGACGAATTTGAGCTTCACCCTTCGAAAGAGCTGGTTATACATGGCTAAGAGAGCAGGGCTGTCACTTCCTGCACAACAGAAACAGGAAATAAAGAGGACTGTCAGTCTAGACCTCCGCTTATATCACCCAAACACTTTCTGCAAAACACAATGAGGAAATAAACAGAGATGGTCTTATGAGGTTAAATTTGGATTCACAAAATGGTAATACTTTGGCTCAGAAAAAAAAAAAAGAAAAAGAAAGCATGGCTTGATCAACAATCCTAACATGGTTGACAGTGAACGAAAAGTTCTTGCACGGCTGTCTATTCCATTTCTAAACTCGGATAATCATGTAGAGCACCAATGACATGGTATTTCCCTCTGGATCCTTCCTTCTGAGACTCAACAATTCAACCAAAGACACAAAACAAGACTGAGGGGGAAAAAAAAAAAAAAAAAATCCAGGAATGTTTAGAAATTAGAAAAAGAAACTTTATTGCATGCATTTAGGATAATGAGAGGATACTGTTTCTGGGGGAAGAAAACAGGAGAAGAAAAAAAAAAAAAGGAAGCGATGAGAAAAGTCAAAGCTCCGTGACTTGTTCAGTGTTTATGGCCACTGGAATAACAAATGCTGAAAAGTTACACCACTATACAAACCATTTCTGAATAAAGATCGAGCTAAACAGAAAACTGTTTCAGTACGTGAAAGTTGCTTTCCTCTGTCAATCTGTACATGCAGCCTGCTTCGTTAAAATCAGCTTCAAACATGACATGAATAGTTCTCGTAAAGAGACCTTTTAAATGGTCAGACAAATCAAAGAAATCCCCTCACTTGCATTACCAGCCTATTGCAATGTCCCTTATTAGTACAAAGTGGACTAAGTGTATTTAAAAAAAAAAAAAAAAAATCTATGGTCAAATACTGTCAAGGAGGCCCATCTAGGAGCCTCCTCTAAAAATTTGGCAACAAATAAGAAGAGATGGTGAGGAACGCAATACTGATTTCAAATATCTGAGCACACGGGTTTAGCAAACCTTGTAATATTGGTCACGATTTTTTTTTTTTTTTGGACGAGGGGAAAAAAAAAAAAAAAAATGCTGAACACCTTTCGAAAACACCAAATAAAACAAGCGGAACAAGGTTTAGTAGTAAAACGAAATTCTTGGCTTTTGAGACGGACCTACTGTATACTTCGTCTCTCTCCTTGTCATTTTGCAAATGTAACTGGTTCACAAGGGGTTAGAAAAAGAGAATGAAAGAATGAAAAGAAAAAAAAGTTCATCTTGGAATGTTGGGCAGGTCTCAGGCGGAACGAAGTCGCAGTGACTGGCAGTGACTAGTCCCGCCCACCTGGCCAATAGAATTTCCTGAACAGTAGCTGGGGGAGGGGAAAAGGGACCGTGTCCTTCAGACGTCCATCTGGGACAACTGCTCCTCGAGCTTGGCGATTCGCTTTTCCTGACTGCTCACCAGCTCTCGGAGGGATTTGATCTCTTTCAGGACCTCGTCCAATTTCGCCTCGCTTTTCTGGAAAAAAAAAAAAAAAAAGACCAGAATCAGAACATGACCATTAAAAAGCTTTTCTGCGTTATGAAACTTCACTTGAACAGTGATCTGTATGGTGGACGCGATATAGTAAAGTTTTTTCGGTCATTCCAGACAGTGGGCGGAGTCACAGCTGAGGAAAAAGCAAACTTCTAGGGTTGATTTGTCTCGTCTCATCTCATTATCTCTAGCCGTTTTATCCCGTTCTACAGGGTCGCAGGCAAGCTGGAGCCTGTTGACAAATCAAATGTAGGTCAAATCGATACATTTATGAAAAACTAAACTTTCCTCCCTGTTTACTGTTGATACCAAATGTAAAAGTCGAGCACTTACGAGCGTCTGATGCAATAAACAAACCACATGAAGATATGGCCGTGTTTTATCAGCACAAATGTGAAAATCTGATCAAAGCAGATGATAAGGAGTCAGTTAAATTATAAGGAGAGAGAAAAACGTACGACACTGAAGGCTGCAATGGCCGTGTGGTTGCCTGGAGCAGCGGTGCTGTTCTCTGCATTCCTGCTGGACTTGGGCTTGTTGTCCAGAATGTTCTTCTTGACCACTTTGAGGTCGCGGTTCTTGGCCGGGATGTAGCCGTCCTTGAGCGAGATCAGAATAGGATCGCCGTTTTTGCCATCAAACCATTCCTCAGCCTCGAGGGCGCAGTCGGGTCCTGCCGTATCCGGATACAGATCGTCCTGGAACAGGTCCGACTGAACGGACCGAGGAGGAAAAGTAGGAATTAATTTCATAATCATTTACAGAACACTTTCTTTCTCAAAGAGGAACCAAAGAAAAAAAAAAAGCAACGTTTGATGAGGAGAGTCAGTGAAGATGCCTCCTGCGCCAACAAGTCAGGTCCATTTACTCTTAAAAATATACAATCACACAGGAAGGGGATTAGTGAAGATATACTATTTCAGACCATTGACCTTGTATGACCTTGACACCTGGTTAAACCGATTCCAAAATCTCATCAGTTCATCTGCTGGTTGCGATGATAATTCGAAAACTCCTCCTACACCTAGTGATGAACACGTGTGTGTACACACACACACAAAAAAGTTGCCTGGTGGATAAGTAAGCTTAAATAAAGTGACCTTCAAAACAAATACCGTATTTAGTATTTATACTGAGACTAAATTCCTGTCACACTACATAGCCAAAAGTATATGGACACCTAACCAATAACCATCATTCCAGATTTAGTCACCATTCCCTGCTTTAAATGTAGACTGCCTTTCAGATTTTTCAAGTAGAGGTCATAAAAAGAATTGTCCCGGACACCCAATTACTTTTGTTTAGTGGACTGAATGCTACCGAATTCGAATCACAGACTTCCGATTTTTTTTTTTTTAAATAGAACAATTAATGAATTGAAGGCCGCATGGCCCTAATTTTTCCGCTATTTTTTCCTGCTTCACCATGACCCAATTCAAGATACTACACTATGCATCACATGGTGGGCTTTCCCTGTTCACACAAGGCATTGTGGGATACAAATTTGAAACAGGAGAGAAAAATGGAGGACG
>JAPEKL010000017.1:7290410-7302005 GCA_028877455.1 Bagre pinnimaculatus
ACCAGACAAAACAAGTTCTTCAAATCACAACAGGGAATCAATAAATATCATCAGAGCAGACTTGACCTCATTCTTGGTATTACAATAAGGTCGGCCTACTGGGTTTGAATTAAATGCTAGCTTAATGTTAGCTATTCTCTTATCGATCAAGTGGAATGGATTCTTTCACGAAGCAATAGAAATGGCGCTGGGTGAACTAATATTTTCTGTTAAATGTGGGGGGGTCCAAATGAAGAATTATGAAATGTGAAGGGGACACGTCCCCTTCACATTCAATGGTGGCGACTCCCATGGTTCCAGGCAGCTAACAACTTTCTTTTTGTAACAACTGGTGGGATCCTGCCTCAAGGTTTCATAGGTGGTTGTGTTGCTGAGGAGACTGGTCATCTTGCCTGTTAGGACTATTTGGACAATGTTTGTCTAAACTTGAAAACTTCTTTCAGAGTTTCTGGCTAACCATGTGCTAGCAAGGACAACAGACTTTGTGCAAAATCTTGCTAGACTTTCTACTGCCTTTAAATTCCCCTTTACCAAAGTTACACTAAATTAAAATCCAATTTGCCATTACCAGGGGAATATTGCTCCAGCAGGTACAAGAGTCTTTCAGCCGCCATTAAACCTAACTTGCTAAAATTGGGCAAAAGTGCCAGCAAGGGGGATTTCCCAGCCATAAAAACATTGTCAGCCCTGCTGTCCCAAAGAGTTTAAAAGATAAAAATAGCTATTTACAAAAAGTAAAAAAGTGAAAAATATAAAATAATTGATGCAAAACATGCAAACATCATCAGTTGATACTCTTCTTGTCTCCAGGCCAGCAAGATCTTCCCCTCCTAGTCCCTGGATGTCTGAAACACTTCACTCCAACAGAAGCAGTCTACTGTATATGCAGCAGAGATTAAATAGAAAAAATCCAGGGCCCCAACTGACCTATCTTGCTACTTGTACCTCCTTGCCGAGTTCACAACTTCGCTCAAATCAGCCAAGATCAAGTTTTATCACTCCAAAATTCATACCTCCATCTCCAACCCTCATCAACTGTTTTCTGTTTTCTCTTCTCTCCTCAATTCTCCACCAGCTGGACCTTAGTCCTCCATCACTGCAGAGGACTTGGCAGCCTTTTTTGAGGAAAAGATCATGACCATTCACAACTCCTTCACCACGCCTGCCTCCCCCTCCCCACGCTCCCTGGGTCTTTCCTCTTGCTCTTTGCTTTTTCCCCTCTTTTGACTTCTGATGTCTCCCAGCTCCTGCTCTCTCACCATCCGAACACCTGTACCCTTGACCCTATCCCCTCATATCTCCTCCAGACCATCACTCCTGACATCCTCCCATTTATCTCCTCCCTTGTCAACTCCTCTTTGGGGGGGTGCTAGTGAGGTGAGTGCAGTGTAGATGTGTCTTTTTGAGCTCTTCGTGACACATCAAGATTTTTGAGTATAAATTGCCTTTCTGAACACCAGACTCTCAATTTTTGCTACAATAGCACCATTGCCCATTTATCTTTTACACCATCAAAGAAGAGTGCGAACATGTCTGTTAAACCTGCACATGGATGCGGAAGGGGAACTGCTTGCACATTAGCTGCCACTAGCCATTTTCAAGCTAGCAAGGCATCCCACACATGCCACCTGATGAAGAAGAAGACGAGCTTACATTTATGTGGCAGAAACTCTCAAACAGGCTTCTGCAGTCCCTTGACAAGTGCTTCAACAAGTTCGTACAGAGTTTTCAGAGTCTCCTATCTGCTCAACAAGCACTCACTGAGAGACTATGTAGCACGGAGAATCAGGCCGCGGACCATGAGCAGCGGATTCAAGCTGTGGAAATTTTGGTGGGTGAGATGCAGAAGGAAAACAAAAGATTGTGGGCCAAACTTTTGGATTTAGAGGGGTGATCCCAGCACAACAACATAAAAATTCTCTGCATCCGAGAAGAAAGGAGAAGGGGAGGCCAACTGAATTTGTTTGCAACCTTATTCCCAAGCTGCTAGGGAATGACAACTTTACCAAGCCAGTGGTCATCAATAGGGTGCACTGCACACAACAGCCAAAACCACCAGAGGGCTACAGGAGAAAGAAAAGATTTTGCGGCTCAGGAGCCAGTGCTTAATGGAATACGAAGGTCACTGAGCCTCAATCTTCCCCGACTACACTGTGGAGGTGATGGAGCAGCGATGGGGCTTCCATGAGGTGCTAAAACTGCTGAAAGAAAAGGGGGTCCAGCACTCGCTGTGCTTCCTGGCTCCATGTCCATCACCAGGGGCAGGTAAAAATATTCAGTGATCCAGCTGAAGTGAAGAACTTTGTAGATCAAAAACTCTGAAACTATACAGTATAAGAAGAGTCTAAATGTGCTCTGAGCTGACTTTTATAATGGCAATTTTTTTCTTTTAAATTTAACCTGTTCCATACTGTGTGTGCCAGTCAGGAGCAGTGAGTTAGAGGCTTTTTTTTTTTCAGCGGTCCCAGAGGTAGATGAGGGGACTACGTTTTGTTTGGGGAAGCACTAGGTTGGGGGTTTGTTCATGTTTTTGTTACCTGTTTATTCGATTTTTTGTTGGTTGTTGCTGGCTGCCAGTTTGAGTGATAGCTTGTATTCTATAATGCTATCTTTTGTTGCTCATTGTTTAATCATTAATCTTTCACAGGGTATCACAAATGAACAACTTGCCTGATTCCATACCCTTGGTCTCTTGGAATGTCAGGGGTTTAGGTCATCCAGTGCCAGAACATCAAGGAAGTAGTAGCTCATCTGGCCTGCCATCAAAACAACCATGACTACCAAAACATCAAACAGAACTGAAATGTAACAACGTAAGAGAGGACCAACCTCCATGACAAATTATTTACAACAGGAAAATAAATAAAGAACTAAATTTTGTTCCCCAAGGGAAGAGCCACCCAAAACATCAATCAGAACTGAATTCACATGATAAATAAGGAGATACAATTTTAGTCAGAAGAAAATATGTTAAATTGACCTAATTATGAATTTGTTAGCAAAACATTGACAATACAATGACCAAGTTTTGTGCAGAGGGTCTAGTTCTTTCAAATAAAACAGTCAGAGCTGAAATCCATCAAGAATTGAGGGAGGAGACTCAATTTAACTGAAAATAAACAAAGTTGTAAACAAATTGTTTACAACAAGAAAATCAACAAACAAATGACCAAGTTTTGTTCCCTGAGGGAAGATCTACCCAAAACATCGATCAGAACTGAAATCAGGTGAGAACTGTGAGAGGAGATACAATTCTAATGAGAAGTCCCAAAATTCATGAAGTTGACCTAATTAGCAGTTCGTTAGCAAAAATGTGACAATACAATCACCAAGTGTTGTGCAGAATGACTAGTTATTTCAAACGAAACAATCAGACCTGAAATCTATTGCGAATAGAGGGAGGAGATACAATTTAACTGAAAATAAACAAAGTTGTAAACAACTTGCTTACAACAGGAAACTCAACAAACAAATAGACAAGTTTTGTTCCTCAAGGGAAGCTCTACCCAAAACATCGATCAGAACTGGAATTGCATGAGAGACGAAATAAAATTCTAGTGAGAGGCCTGGAAAATTCATTAATTTGGCCTAATTACTAACTTGTTAGCAAAAAAATTTGACAAAACAACAACCAAGTTTTGTGTGGTTGTTGGCACTCCCGCGCCTCATCACTCCATCCGGTGCACCAGCCCCAGAGTCCACGGGATTCCCCCACATCACTCTCACAAAAATGGGGCCACATGACAACCCGGAAGCTTTCATGGAGCTCTTCGAGTAAACCACAGAGGCATGGGGGTGGCTAGATGAGCAGCTTCTGACCGGCAAAGCACAGCTCACGGCTCAGCAGCTGCCCGCAGAGAGCCAGCCGATGTATGCGGACCTGAAGCGCACAATCCTCCAGCAAGTCAGCCACTCCCCAGAGCATCATCAGCAATGCTTCTGTGCACTGAAGCTGGAGGAGGTCGACTGGCCCTTCGCCTATGGCCAGCAGCTGCAGGATGCCTGCTGGTGGTGGTTGAGGTCAGAGGACTGCGACATCAAGGGAGTCATCGACGCGGTGGTGCTGGAGCAATTTATTGCTCGGCTGCCAAGGGGAACAGCGGAATGGGTCTAGTACCCCCATCCAGTGTCACCGGATCGGGCTATTGAGCTGATGGAGGACCATCTGGCAGCAGTTCCAGTGGCAGGCAGACATCTGGCTTCTTCTTCTCCTCTCTCTCTTGTTTTGATCCCCCCTCTTGTTCCTTCCCTCCCTCCCGTCCCTTCCCTGTACCGCGGAAGGAGAGGCCAATTCCCCCAAGCCAGCTTCCCTAGTCCATGGTTCCCCTTTCGCCTCTTCCCCTTATATTTCTGTGTCTTCCCTGCAGGTGAGTGCTCCTCACCCCAGCAGTGCAGAGGTGAGGCCTGGGCCAGTGTGCTGGTGCTACAGGGAGCTTGGGCACTTCCAGGACCAGTGCCAGGCAATGGAGGTGGGGGCAGTGGTCCAGATATCTGACACACCAGAAGCCACCCCAATCGAGCTGGAACATACCACATATCGGTGAGTATTCAAGGGGGTATACATCAATGGCTTTGGTGGATTCTGGTTGTAATCAGACCTCCATACATCAAAGACTGATTCAGTGTGGGACACTGGGAAATGCACGTTTGGTGAATGTTAAGTGTGTGCATGGTGATATACATAAATTTCCGCTAATGCCCGTCACTATTCATTTCTGGGGAGAAAAGCATCATGTGGAGGCGGTGGTTAGTCTGAGCCTCACCCACCCACTGATCTTGGGAACAGATTGATCAGGGTTTAAAACCTTAATGAAACAGGTCGTAGTGGGTGGGTCCTGCAGTAGCACATCATGGGGGAATCCCGTCGCAATGTTAGCCAGGGAGGCGGTCCCAGGGCCATCCACGTCACCTTCGTGTCATGATGACACAGACAGTGGGGAGACCATTCCTCGCTCTCTGGGGAATCCCTTAGAATGGGTAAGAGAGTGCAACATTAGGCTGCAGGTTTTGACCATCGATTACTCTCACTTGGTCAAAGTGCCTCAGGGTGTTTATCTCACAACTGCTCCAACAGGAAATGCTGAAGGGAAATTCCTGTGTAGAGTGGAGGGACGGAGCCCTCCTTACTCTCAGTGTCCCCATGATGCGTTGCTGACACAGATGGACTTGGAAACACCTCCCCAGATAATGCTGCACTGTAATCCTCCTGGGGTTTCAGCACTGGTTTAACAGACTAAGGCTCTTGGGGAAATGAAGAAAGGGGAAATGGGCTTGACAACTCAGCTTTTATTTTCTTTAACTTCACTTTTCAGTGACTTCACTCTGCTCTATATCTGCACACACACACATTGTTGGATTGCTCAGCTCTCTCTCTCTCTCTCTCTCTCTGCTTACTGGCTTCTCTGCAAGAACACAAGAGACACAATAAAATGTCAGTAATGTGACACAGGTGAAACTCATGTGTTACCTGCTGGTTCTACATGACCGATCGCCACCTACAGCTGATGCTTGATCATGCCCCCGCTGCCACACTGTAGTTAATCAAGTTTTTTTCCAAAGTATACACATGTGTTTATGTGTAGGAGGGATTGATGTACAGTACCATTAATCAAGTTCATAAAATGATCATGCAGTGCTGTATTAATTTTGTTGATACCACAGTGCTCGATTCTGATTAGTCAGGTTTTGATTAATTTTCTACAGCAGTATCTCCACTTTATGTTGGGCTCCATCACAACATCTCATCACTGATTATTATTTTCCTATAACAGCAGACCCAGTGTTTTATTCCTTACTTATCATGTAGAGATGCCAGATACAAATACAGTGTTTTTGTCTGAAACCGTGTCATCCCCATATTATGACAACCCCAAGTGCTGAGGAAAAAGTATAATTTTGTTGGGGAGATTTCACCTTTTTTTAATCTTGCTGATGGTCCCCAAAATTTTAATGTCCGTCAGTACATTCACTGGTACACATTTGCATGGTGAAATTGCACTGCATCCAGATGAAAGCATTGGAGATCAGGCACTACTTCCTTACATTTATTTTATGTTTTATAAACATTTTGATAATAAAAGGACTAGAATGATTTCACATTGACAAGGATTTATTTTCTTGTGGACACTACTGTTCGACAACATCAGCCAAATGGCTTCCATCACAAATTAACCTTCATCAATTAAATATGCTAAATCTATAAAGTACTATCTCTTAAATTATACACTTTAAATAAAATCTTAATTAATTATATAATACATTGCAGAACAAATAGGATCTGATTTAACAAAATACATCAGGTAAGATTTACAATTAGATATTTAAAAACAAGAAATACAAGGGCGCAAGTCACATGAAAAAATTTAAAGTACAACAGAAATGAGAATGGAATCATTTTTAAAAGAGGAATCTGGATACTTGTTGCAATTAACAGTGCAAAATAAAAAATATTTTCATTTGACTCACAATATCAATAATGCATTTTTTAATTTAAATTAAAACCTGCCTATTTATAATGCTTTCAAGACAACCCCCAGCAGAATGGCATTCTGCATATAGTACATATAATGACAAAAATAAAAATTAATACACATATACATACAATAATCACATTATATAAACACATTACTTTCTTTCTTTTTGGCATTGATTGTCTGTTCTAGCCATAGACATAAACAATTTCCATTGATACTAACTCTCTTGCTTATTTAAGCTATTCTGCAGACACAAAACAGATCTAAACCTGACCCTTAACCATAATCCTGACCCAAAGTGCTCCAACCACAAAACTGATGAAAGCAGGTGAAGTAACTTAGAGACCCTAAGAGATTAATTCTGTCATGTAAATAAGAAAGAAAGAAAGAATTGAGACATGTGGCTGTGTATATATAAATAACTCTCAGCTTATAATAAATCAATAAATACAAGCTGTATAAATATATCCTGTTTTCCTAAGATGTTGTCCAATAACATAAACATTACAACAGCATTGTTTAGGAGACAGCAATTTTTCTGTTATGCCCTTCAGCAAAAAATATTCCCAGCCCAAAATGTTTTGCTGCTCTCAGGAGGATGATTGAGAGAGTTTTTACAAGATACAAATATATGTAATTTACCACTTTAACCAGTGCTGTTTCTGTGCTATGATGAGATTGTAAGAGTTTTAAAAAGCTACAAATATGATTTTAAATCTGAGTAAATCTGGCAAGCACCATTACCATACAGCTACTCCTGCTTTGAACTAAATCAGGGGTATCCAACAAACAGCCCAAAAGCTAGGCTCTGCCCAGCAAAGGTTGTAATCCAGCTCTCCTCATGAATTTAGTTGTGTCCTAAATTAAAAACTTCTTGTGGAGCAGAACTGAATTGAAAGATTTAAAAAAAAAACTTTTCCACTAAGACCAACTTATTCCACTAAAAGGCAAAATAGAGGAATAAGCTCAGGGCCATAAAATCAGCCACTGACAAAATTTGCTAATGATGTAATTCTTTATTAGCAATTTCAAAATTTGATGCTTTAACCATGTCTCTTTCCAAAATAATGCTTCACTGCAGTCTGGAATCTGCTCATTCGGTGAACATTGGTCTACTAAAATAATTTTTTGGTCCGATCCACTTGATATTGGACTAAGTGTAACGTACTGTACAGTAGATCATTACCTCAAGCAGGTTTGTCCCATCCAACTACACTATAACACTGTTCTGTGAGGATGCCTTTGATTATTTTGCTTTTTCAAATATATTGTTATAGTAGTTCAAAATGGAAAAATATAAAAAGCACAAAATTATACAAAACACTTTAAGGGTTGATTACAATTTCACACAGCTTTGAATGTTGCTTTTTCACATCGTTGCAGTATTAAAAGGAATCTGACAGCACAATATGCTTGCATGACATACAGTCACACACATATAAACATGTAAACACATACACACTCTTACACTTATATAGCACACTGTGTAAAGTAGTTCTGCTGGTCCTAAATGGTGCACTGAGAGTCACCATCTACTTGACTACAGCTACTGAAAACAGCACTGTGAACTAGCAAGAGAGAGAAAGGAGATCTTTGCCACACAGGACAAATCCGAGAAAACACCAGACAACAATCTCAGAATCCCCACAGTTATAAATACATCGGTGATGTTGTACTCTGTGATACTTAAGATCAACTCTAACCAGGCACAAAAAAAGTTTGTCACATTCTTCCACAAATCTAACTAGAATAACTCCATCATTGTTGTATGATTCATTCACAAAGTATGAATATACTCTTGCTAATGTGCTTGGGTTTGTTTTTTTTTTCAGTCATGCTCACAATTAAAACTTTCTCAACTTGGTTCCCTATTATACAATCTATATTAAGCTGAAATTTTGCACAGTGCCCTTAAATCAGCAAACAGCAAAGGCATCACTTTTCTTTTAGCATTGGATTCTTCAGCAAGGGGAAGAACATGACTTCAGAGTTTTCTGTCAAAGTTTGACTTTGGCATCTACTGTAACACGAACAGCAAAGCAATAACTTTACAAGTGATGAATGACATGATTCCAGTGATGCAAAATTCATGTGGGAGAGTCAGTGAGTGCACAGAAGGACCTGTATCCTTCACATGAACATAATCACGTTACATGGTTACTATAATGGAAATAAATCTGGCTCAACCTTGCCTGACATACAGCATATGACGAAAGAGCAGATCTCTACACTGAAAGTAAACTTCAAACATCTTGTGAATACAAGAAACAAATGCCCCAGATGAGTCCCGACAGTTTAGTAATAGGAAATAGAAAGCATTTCCAAGAACTGGCTGATGTGCGGTACTACGAAAGTACTCTCATCAGTAGTCCAGTGATCAGCAAAGGCATTTACAGTAATCAGCAAAAAAAATTCCCCGAAAACCTGGCAGTTTCATAGACTGTGAAAAAAGACTGATGCCTCAACAAACACCACTGCAGAGCAAAACAACAAAGGCTAAATCCTCATTATGTATGAGGATATAAAATATTTTTAATTGAACTATTGTGCTTTGCTCTTTCTTAAAGTCCCAGAATTGAACCATTCTGCTTGTACCCGATTCAAATTGTGGGAAAGAAAAAGTGGAAAATGTCGAATAGTATGAATTCAGGTTACTGCGAAACAAAGACTTTAATTCAGTCCAACTTCCTAACTCCTCAGAGAGAGCTACTAAAAGCCTTACTCTGTCCTGCCATATAAGTAAAAGACTTCAAGTAACAAACAACGTCACGATACAGGAAAAGCACAAGTGAGAATCCTTCATCTCCTGCATTACATCTGCATGCCAGCTCTGGCATCTCAGTATGCTTATTTAGGGCACTTGTAGCTTTCCACTGTTTGTCCCTGAGTTTGAATCTTGATCATCATAGGAGTTACTCGTTTTAACAGGACTGCCACCCTTTGAGCTGGAAGCAGAATGGGATGAGTCCTGTCCGGAACAGGGTTTATGGAAGTTTCCCTCTTGTCCAGTGGGTGTGACGCTACGACTACTGTTACTGCTGCTGCTGCCCTTCTTGACCTCGTCCTCGGAGGTAAAATCTGAGCTGTCAGAGGGACTGAGACCAGCCGTGCTGGATGAGGGCAACTGAATCTGCAAAAGCATTAAAAGGGCAAATGAAAAACACTCCTGTAAGGTTTGCCTGTGAGGATTTTCATTCATCCAGGTTACTATAAATGTCTAGTCTAATACATTATAATCAATGTGAGATAATCATTTAACATTTACTAAATGACTCCATCACTTGATGTTCAGTTCTTTGATGAATGTTGATGTGACGTCAATAAGAATTACATTATTGTCATGCAAGATTATGAAACAAAGCCACTAAATTAACAGATTATTATCAATTTAATTAAATTTTTTTTTTCAATTATTAGTTACGCGATGATTTTTTACATGAGGTGCAATCCAAAAGTTCTGGGACTGTTCCTGTTGTGAATGAATGGAGTAACTCTCATGAGTCAGTGTGCCATATGACACTGCACTGTCAACATCGTGACCTGTGTTACACACATTTTTGTGACAATATACATGTACACATTTGCGATTTGCACAATGTGCAAGCATTCGCTATCAGCAACGGAGACCCTTGAAATGCTTCAGAAAGCCGACGGTAATGAAGCAATGAGCTGGGCAAGGGGTTTCGAGTCCCATTTGTGTTTCAAGAGGGGCACGATGCCACTGGAGGATGACTTTCTTCCCCTCTTGATACACAAATGCCACTCAAAACACCTCACCCAGCTCATTGCTTCATTACCATAAGCTTGCTGAAGCATTTCCAAGGTCTCTGTTGCTGATTCCCCAGAATTTTATGTTTGTTTTATGTTCATGTTTTATGTTAATATCTAAAATCACAAATGCACACTTGCAAGTTGTCACAAAAACGCGTGTAATACAGGTCCCGATGTTGACAGCGTGACGTCATGCAGCATACTAACTCACGAGAGTTATTATTTGCTCCTGCTGCACACGCATGACCTTGCTACGCTCCATTCGTTCACAACAGGCACAATCCTAGAACTTTTTGATTGTACTTTGTATACATTATATGGCCAAAAGTATGTGGACGCCTGATCATCACACCTCAAACTGGTTCTTCCTCAAACTGTTGCCCATATTTCGAAACACACAATTGTATAGAATGTCTTTGTATGCTGTTTCCCTTCACTGGAACTACGAGGCCCAAACCTGTTCCAGCATCACAATGTCCCTGTGCAAAAAGTGAGCTCCATGAAGATATGATTTGTCAAGCCTGAAGTGGAAGAACTCGAGTGACCTGAAAAGAGCCCTGACCTCAACCCCAATGGAACACCGACTGCACCCCAGGCCTCCTCACCCAACATCAGTGCCTGACCTCACTAATGCTCTTGTAGGTGAATAAACAAATCCCCACAGCCACACCCCAAAATCTAGTGGAAACCCTTCCCAGAAGAGTGGAGCTTATTATAAGAGCAAATGGGAAATAAACCTGGAAAGGGATGTTTAACAAGCACATATATTTGTGATGGTCGGGTGTCCAAATACTTTTGGCCACACAGTGTATGTGAACAGTTGAGAAAAAACTACTGCATGCTGCTGTGGCTGAATTCGAGCAAACAGCCAAAATGGACAAAAAAAATTGGTTTTCCCAAAAATAGTTTTTTTTCCCCTGCTGACAACATACTTTGGCACTTTAGCTTTAAGAAACCAGAAATATATTTGACCAAACTGATGTGAAATAAATGTTTTTATTTATTCATGAATCTTGCTTTGGCTATCTTCCTGCAAAGATCACGTTGGATAAGAAGCTAGTTTAACAAACCCAGTTGTAAAAAAAAAAAGAAGCTAATTAAGCTAAATCCCCTTTCACGTCCGATATCCGTTATTATATGAGATCAAAACAACATGGAATAGATAAGAAATTCTATTCCCACTCAGTCTTCCATAATGGAAAAGTTACGGATATCGTGTATTCCCCCCGACTGTATTTAACGGAATGCTACAGAGCGCCAACCATGCAAGACTGGATAGATTAGATTAGATTAGATTAGATTAGATTAGATTAGATTAGATTAGATTAGATAAAACTTTATTGATCCCTTT
>JAPEKL010000017.1:7462184-7473465 GCA_028877455.1 Bagre pinnimaculatus
ATGGTTGTCTGTGTCTATGTGTCAGCCCTGTGATGACCTGGTGACTTGTCCAGGGTGTACCCCGCCTTTTGCCCATAATCAGCTGGGATAGGCTCCAGCTTGTCTGCGACCCTGTAGAACAGGATAAAGCAGCTAATGAGATGAGGTGAAGCATGGCCAAACTCATGTTTTGATATTTTTGCTATTCTTTACGTCTGTTCACTGGGGTCCCTGAGTGGCTATAAGAACGGTTTTAAACAGAAGCAACTTGGAAGTTTTCAATAGCAATGGATGAGTGCTGAGCCAAACAACTGGAGGAGTTTTATGCTTGAGTTCTGTACAACTTTTACTGATTAAAATGAACATCTGGAAAGGTGCCATGATTAATAATTTTTTTTTTTGTGTTAAAATGACCGGACTTTCACATTAAGAGTGATTCAACATCCTACATTAACATAAGTAAATACATTATCTAAAGCCGAGAGGACGCTACTGTGCATAAGCCACTTCACTTCATTTCATCACTCTGACTGGGCCACTTAAGAAAGCTCGAGTTTGTTTTCTGCTGTTGCTTTTGCTGTACGCTTTGGCTAAAGATCACTGAAATGTAAACATCCTACCAGATTCCTATATTGTGATGATCTGGAAAGGATTTCCTCCTAAAAATTGAGTGAGTGGGAGTGCTATGGGAGCACAAATCCAATGCTCCGTAATTAGATGCTTATGATTAAAATGTTAAGATTGTTGTTTACTCACGTACTCCTGTCGAAAAAGAAACTAAACACTGAAACGCGTCCAGCTAACGTTGAAGTGTCTAGGCAATGTCTGAGAACTGTTCTGTTTAGCTGCTCTGTTCAGTCCACAGGAATGTGTGAGAAATGCGTGTTTAGTGTTCACCTCCACATCGCCCCATCTCCCCGTCCTCGCCCCAAACTTCCTGTTTCTTTGTGTCTCATCGAACAACAAAACAGTGACTTCCCAAACTGTCCCAGGCCACATTTGGAGCACAGAGGGGGGGGAAAGAGCCCCAAAAGGGAGCGAAATTACTGGTTCGAGGAGCTAAGCATAGACGAGCAGAACCACACATCTCAGGGCCATGAGGAAACATGTTCCCCAAACACACACTTGCACACTAAATATAGTGAGTGAAAAGAAACAGCAAGGTAGTGGATCTTAAACAAACCTGAAGAGGAGATGTAAAGGAGCATAAAGTTATTTATGGTCATTTAACGACTAGTACTGGTTGAATGTCTTAAACGTACAGAGGTGGCCATTCCCACCGAGGCAGGACTACACCCTCTAAACAAACGGCAGCTCCAGCCACATGAACACCAGGACAAATCAGAATGTACGTAACCTCCAGGGTTTAAACACACAAAACATTTCTGCAAAGAAATACATCATAAATTCACTCCGCACAAACAGGAGGTGCTACGTGTTATGTTACGGCCCACGCTGCAGGAAATGCAATACAAACACTGATCATCACATGGCCCACAAGATTATGAAGCAGTCTCTCATTCAGGAAAAGAAGGAAATTCATGAGACTAGCTGTGACACGGAAGCTACTTAACTCCATCCACTCAATCTGTCAGTCAAGGGCACCAACGTGGAGAAGGGCAAAGCGTTAATGGTGTGTTGGTTGACTGACCTGTTCTAGGGGCGTCTTTGCTCTGCGATTCTCTGTGGAGTTTCTCAATCCGTTCAGACTTGTCCACGATTTCCTTCGGTGTCTCCTGGAAGCAAAAATAAATACAATTTCAGGTGTAAAATAGTAGATTCATGAAATCCAAGACTCCGTTTACAGAATGAGCACCAACACATTGTAAGAGCAGAGACCACACTGAAGTGGATCTGAACAAATAGTGTACACGTTTAAGACACTGCATCTGAAATGGATTCGAATTTTCCTCCCAGTTCATACAGTGAAGTGTGATGAAGCAGGTAACAGAAGAAGCCACGCACATACCCAGAGCAGTGGGCAGCTATGCTACAGCACCCAGAGAGTGGTTAGGTGCCTTGCTCAAGGGCACTTCAGCCCAAGACCACCCCATGTTAACCTAACCACATCTTTGGACTGGGAGGGGGCTGGAGCACTTGGACGAAACATGCAAACTCCACACAGAAAGCCCCTCCCCTGTCAGCTGCTGGGCCCGAACCTAAAGCCTTCTTGCTGTGAGGCGACTGTGATAACCACTACACCACCATGCCGCCCATACAGTACGTTAAAGAGCTGGAACATGCTTCAACTATCAGTGTTCAAGTATTCCATTAAATCAGATAAGATACAGAGGACAAAGTGTTACTTTCTTTCCCTCTCTCACTCACACACTTATCTATAAATGGGTGAAAACTACTACTAAGAGACCAGAAGATCTGCTTTACAGATGAATCTATGCTTAATGCGCATTTGAATACATTGTTTCTATAGTAACAGTTCATTCACAGAGACATTTCATTCAGGTTCATGGATAAATTCATTAAAATAAAAGTAATTATTGGCAAACTGCTGTGTTAAGCAGAATTTAAAATAAAATTTAAACACACACACACACACACACACTCTTCAGGACATGCCATTATAGGAAACTAATCAACGGCGGTAACAGGAAGTCACATCATCCTGTCATTGATCATTTTCCTATAAAAAGCAAGCACTGTCCTGTTTGAAATTGAGAAGCCGCCACTGAAAGAATTAGGTTCGTTCTACAAACAGTGTGCTAAAGATTTCTAAATTGTCAAGATAACCAAATTAATAATTCATCCAAAACACACAACTCCTACTTAGTTCTGCCTGAACACAGCAACAAGCTCCAGTGTGAGGATTTAAAAGAGAAGGTGTTGCTTTAACTCCTGTCCTTACTGAAAGTATGACGGATTGACTGGAATAATCATAAAGGAGAACAGGTGAATCACAGAGAGGGATAATCACCCAGATCAGATTAGAGTTTTCACAGCATGAGAAACTTGTCTGCTCCTGCAAACCTGAGTGTCGCCTGGTATAACTTAAGGGCTGCTGCTGCTGTGGGGCAACAAGCAAGCGCTCGTCTGTCATGACTAACTGCTTACAATATGCAGATGTGCAAGCATGCACGGGGCGAGTTTACTCAGGCGAAATGACACAAAACTCCAACTATTTGTGCATTAAAAACAATTTCACGGAAAGCCTTACATGTGTAAGGCTGTGGGCCTTTACTCAAACTCGCAGATTCACCTTGTGAAAATGTTTAACTCAAATAAAGCAGACAGACGCTTTCCGTTTAAAGCAGACGCACTGAGAAACCGGGGGGGAGTGGAGGTCATTAGGAGCAAAGGAAATACATCAACAGAACTCTATAGTACAGAGTAATTACAGACCTTTCAGCCAAGACAAGAAAAACCTCTCTCTAATGTCCTCTGTGTGTGGTTTCCACACATACTGTCCTATAGTTAAAACCCAAATATGGTTTTTAAATTGTAACCACAAAAACACCAAATGTACTACACTGAAGCCTTTAGTATTAAAATCCCTCCCTCCTCCACATACACAATCACATGAATGATATTTCACACCCAACAGGCTGCTACTCCTGACTCATTTCCTCAGAGCGGGTCGATGCTGTACGTCTGGTATGTGCCATGTGTCGGACTGGAGAATAAAGTCAGTACACACCGATATAAAATATGAATTCATTCCTAACCACCTTAACACTCGAACCCTTCCCGATGCTCTCAATTCCAAAGCAGGAAAAAAAATTCACCTCACCAAGCTGAGACTCAGAAAAGCTGCATTTAAAACATTAAACACAAAAAAAACAGAATCAGTTACTAACAAACTGCACAGCAATAACAAAGTAATATTTACCTTCCTATCCAGGAGCTACTGCCTTCTCCTCCCAATCCCAACATGTGCAATGCACAGAATGAGTTGTGCTCTACCACTGTATTTCAGCCACTCCACATCAACACTCCTCCTCCTCAGCCTTCGACACCCCCCGTTCCTCTCCACTGTTTCGTTTGGCCTCTCAGTCTCCTCCTCTTTCAGGTAAACATCTTAATTTCAGACCCAACTGTTTAAGTGACCTCATAAAGCATCGACCAAACCTGAAATCAATTGAGCCACGACACACTGTTGCAAGATTTAAACGGTTTAAAACCACACCTATAATTATACATCACCCATAAATCTGCTTTATGACGTGCACGGTTACACTTATTCCTACTCAATCTTCCCATTTTCCTTATTTCTGGCTGTGGCATTGTTCAAGCGCTGGATTTGCACGCCACATATCTGGTAGGATAGGAATTTATAACTCGCAAATTTCAGTGAGAAAATAAGAACTCACTCAGCTGTCAAAAGGAAGAAGGTTGGGGAGGAAAGAAACGATAGCCAGTGAAGGCTGAATGAAACGGCAACCAAATATTTTCCATCTGCCTTCAAACGTGTATTTTTCTACAAAACTGCTAATCCAAAGTCAGCAATTGTGTAATAACTGGTCAGATATTAAAGCCATAAGCTATTATTCATTCCCTCACTCATACATGGAATATTCTACATTATTATTAGCTCAGAAATGGGGCTGTGTTATATAAATATATGATATGATTTTATATTGAGAACAAGTGCTAAGGATGTCCAAATTGGAATTTTATTTTAGCATGCAGCAATAAATAAATATAAATAAATAAAAAATAGCACATTTAAGAACTTGCAGCGAAATGGAAATTCAAGGATCCCACTGAAACTCAGTTTAAGCATATAGTACTGTGGGGAGGGGAAAAAAAAAAAAAAAAAAAGAAGCACATTAACCACACTGGAAACTGGTTCTTAAAACAGTTAATCATTATAAACCTAGAAAATTCTATACTGCATTATAATATTTGGGTCATTTCCCCAAATGTCTCCTCCAAGCCTTTCCACATTCGTTAATTTTCTTTCCCTCCCCCCACACTGTCTGTCCCTCCGAGTTACATGCCAATCCTGACCTCTTCTGCTCCTCGGATTCGCCTGATCCGTCCTGATGCCCTACGTCTGGCTGGAATCTCATCACATCGCTCTTGTGGAGGACGGCCCCATATGGACAGTCAAAAGTCACACTTGGAAGATGCTCTGGGCACTTACAGTAATGATTTTATGGCCAAGGACTACAGTTGACGTGCTAACTTTAGGACTACAGTTGTCATGAACAGTTTTGCACTTAAGTTTCCATCAATGAAGGAGTTATATCAACAAAACAGACTTCATGTTAAAACCGTTATAAGTCACGTTGTCTTATCACCCAAATGAGGAGGAGTTCCCTTTTGAGTCTGGTTCTTCTTGAGGTTTCTTCCTCGTGTCGTCTGAGGGAGTTTTTCCTTGCCACCATCGCCACAGGCGTGCTCATTGCTCAAGATTAGTTCATGTTTAAAGCCTTCAATTTTCTGTAAAGCTGCTTTGCAACAATGTCCATTGTTAAAAACCCTATTAAAAAAAAAAAAAAACCTTAACTTGAAATTTTCACCAGCAGGACATCTAATTGAGCTCATGAATTGGTTCCTGGAACCAGGTGTGGAATTTAATGAGTGAACTGCATTGTAATTACCATTAAGCCCCAAAGGATAATAATATAAAACGGTTCAACCCAAATGGTTAAGACACGGACACCGACACGTCTATCAGAATTTTCACATCAAACAGAAAACAAACTGGATTGCCAAGATGTGATGTTCTGTTCAGCTAGTCATGGATGTAAAGATGATCATGGAGCAAACCGAGGCTGGAATATAGTGAAAAATGTGCGCCCCCCGCCAAAAAAAAAAAAAACCTCCGGCACTTTGTTAACAGCACTCCAGTTCAGTGCTTGATCAGCATCGGACACTGCAATCTGGAGAAACGGTCCGACACCATCCTCCAGTTTTAGTAAGCACTACATTGGTCAGAGTCACGCTGAATCTTGGGAACACACGACAATGAGAGGAACTTGAACGTAGAGGAAACCCCTACAGACACTGGGAGAACACAGGAAAAACGCCATACATCCTGAGCTCGGGATCAAAATGTTAGTCCTTGGAACCATGACGTGCTAGCAACCTCACATGCCACTGTCTGCTCCTGAGAGATTTTAGCAAAGGAAAAAACTAAAGTTACAAGGCTGAAAAACTCAATCCAAATGCGATTTATTTTCCACAAAAGGTATCAGAGTATTAGAACACAATAACGATTCCTGTTTGAAGGAACCCGGATTCGCAGAATGAACAGTGCACTGTTATGCAAAAGTTTGTGGACACATGAATCACACGTATGTTCTTGAACGTCTCGTGCCACTTTTTGCCGTTAGAATAAAATCACCACTCTTCTGGGAAGGCTTTTCACTAGATTCTGACGTCTAGCTGGGAGGATCTGTTCATTCAGCCACAAGAGTATTAAATGCGATCACGACCTGCTTTCGTTTTAGAAAACCAGGGAAGTTTTTAAACTAAAAGTTGTGCTTTTTTTTTTTTGTAGATGCAAAAGCACCTTTTGAACTTGGTTCACATGTCTCTCTTAGTATGCCGAAGATTACACTACAGACCAAACTAGATATACCATAGCTTTTTTGGGGAAAATAAATTCATATATATTTTATACATTTTCATCTACACACACTATTTACAGCTTTAACTGCTAATATTAAGATTTGTTTTAACTGTGTGTGAACATCACCTGTGTTGGGCCTCATAAGTAACCACTGGGTGGTGGTAAATGCTCCATAATGCAAAACAAAACCATTCAGACAAGCTACAGAGTGAAAAGCACTTGGTCAAACAGTTGAAACGAAATAAACCGAATAGGAGATTTTTCACATTCTTCACATTTCCGTGACCACTGTAGTCTGGGCCTGTATACGTATTCACGAAAGTGAGCCAGAGATGTGAGTAAGATGTGTTAATAACAGTCTGGTGAGTCATATTGTTATAACACCATGTACATGTTTTCTTAGTGATAATTCTGTCATCACTGGCAGTGTAACGTTCAGATGTTTGATTCAATAAAATCGAACATATAAAAGGAGGTGAAACAGGTGCTCCTTTCCTTTTAATTTCAACCTGTTTGCTCTTCCCTGCAATTAGATGCGATTTTATTTGTACTGCTTGAAATGAAATATTTTTAGATTCCACTTTAAACGTCTTCAAGACAGTTCAAGTCACTGAGTTACAGTTGAATGTAAAAAGGTCATGAAGTTTATCATAAGGAGTTTAAAAAAAAGTTTCCCAAGCCTTTTAGCAGAACATACGAGGAGTCGAATATCCAATTAAAACACGTATGAAACAAAACATCTAGTACTATCGCGTTTTCCTTCATGAGCTGAAAGTTGTTTGTATTTTTTAAAATTAACTATTTTCAATTATCTTGGGCCTTTCAATAAGTTTATTATAAGCATAAAAGTTATTACATACTATACACTCACCAGCCACTTTATCAGGAACAGCCATACATCCACCTGCTGTTTGATGCACTTCTCTAAAAATCAGCCAATCCCTTGACAGCAGCGCAACGCATAAAATCATGCAGATACAAATCGAGAGCTTCAATTAATGTTCACTCCAAACATCAGAATGGAAAAAAATTGTGATCTCAAAGGGGTGACTTTCACCGTGGCATGGATGTTGGTTTGAGTATTTCAGAAACTGCTGATCTCCTGGGGTTCTCTCTCTCTCTCTCTCTCTCACACACACACAGTTTACATAGAATGGTGCGGGGAAAAAAATAAAAAAATAATTAAAAAACCACCACTGCGAGAGTGAACAAGCGACAGTTCTGTGGGTGGAAATAAACGCCTTGTTGATAAGAGAGGTCAGAGAAAAATGGCCAGATTGGTTCAAGCTGCCAGGAAGGACATTGCAACTCCTATAATCACTCTTTACAACCGGGGTGAGCAGAAAAGCATCTCAGCAGGCAACAGCAGAAGAAGAGCACACTGGGTTCCACTCCTACACCCAAGAACAGGAATCTTAGAATCAAGAACAAGTGCCTATTAAATTGGCCGGTGAGTGCAATTATACATTTTAGAAATAGAAAAGTTAACACTATAGAAACCATTTAACACTAATGATCCGTTTCCCCTTCATCTCATTTAGACATTGAAATCTGTTAACTGGAATGTCTAGTTAAACACCCTATTATTTAAGTCTTATAATAAAGCCACACCTATTGCACGACTACCTGAGCGGTAGCACCGAGTGGTGCTTTAAACCAGGACACAGCCGGCTGCGCTCTTACCAAGCTCTCATTCCAAACATGCAATTAGTGATGTATGACAAACATCCTGTTTTAGCTGACCCTAAATCTTTCCTCCATCTCAGTTTGTGCATTCCCACAATTCCACAGTCCAGGAAGTTAGCAGTGAGGAAGCAATGAGTAATCTGATCTGAATGAGGTCTAATTCAATTCTGACTTGCAAATTATTTTGGATTTTATACAAACAACGTAGACCAAGATCTTTTCTGGATCCTGAGGCACAGTGTGGCAGTGGGAGGTGAAGCTGGAGCCGTTTTTAGGATATCAGGCACCAGAAAAGGAAAGAGATGATGTGTAATGGTGAAATTCCATGCAAGTGGCACTCTTACCATGTGCTCCCCCCCCCAAAAAAAAAAAAGCACTACGGACTTCTAGATTCTATACGAGTTTGTAAAAAAAACTGCTCCGAATTGGTCAGAAATCATTCATGCAATCAATCATGAGGGGTGTTTCAATGCCAACACCATTTTAACCTGACGTACTGCCCTGTAGCCGTAACCGCAAATTGTACAGCAAAGATGACATTTAATTAGAATACTTCTGAAGGCACGCCTGGACTGTATCCATCCTGCTCGTAAAAAGGTGCCTGCTCTCATTTTTTGGGACGTACCTAATAATGTTAGAACAAGCCGAGTTAATCTGTGAAATCACAGGCTGAGCAGCAGACCAAAAAGTTAAAACTTCATTTAGCTGTCTTGAGATGAAGACTGAATATCCACCTTTTCACTGGACACTTAAGCACTAAACCAACACGGTTATGTTTGTCAAAAGAAACTTCAATTCACAAACTCGCTCCGCTACTGCTTTAATAGCTGCTTACATTTAAGCATCATTTAATCCCAAAGAACTGAGTGAAGAACTTTTTCAAAACGAGCAGTCATTACCTCTGCCAACTGTGTTGGAAGAGGTTATATTTTAGCCAGTTTATCGGTTCCCAACGTAACTTAAAAAGTAGTGAACGGATTTTGATGAAATTTGGTGGAAAGGTACGCCCTGGGCCAAGGAATGATTGATTAGATTTTGATCCAAATCCAGGCATGTATGCAGCTCTAGAATCCAGGCATGTATGCAGATCCAGGTTTTTTTTTTAGTCTCCCCCAACATAACTCAAAAGTAATGAACGGATTTTGATGAAATTTGGTGGATAGCTTTAGTATTATCTTCAGTTCAAGTGATTTGATTTTGATGTTGATCTATGGCCTGGTGGAGGTATGCACACTACCAAGTGCTCTTCTACTTCTGCTATGGGACATGCCCTGTTCAATAGCCGCTTTATTTAAAAAAAAAAAAAAAGTCTCTAGAAAAATTTCAAACCACAATTGGTGATTCACATACTTTTAAATGAAAGAGCAAGCTCACACCTTTTTTTTTTTTTTTACATAAACCATCATTGTTCATAAGCATGGTATTATCTCTCAGTAGCTGTTTGTATAAACTAAAAGAACATTATCAGTCCAGTGCTTGGAACTCTGACAGTTTTAAGCTGCAAGACCACTGGTTAAAATGCCTTTACAGTAGATTTACTGCTCACGGTTATGTAGTGAACCGAGAGGTTTGTTGACCATCTCGCAAAGAAGAGCTGATGACCTGAATACAAGAGTCCTGAAGAGCGTCGGATTTTAAAACTGCACCATGGAGGCAAAATCATAAGAAGCATCACTTTGTTTAATTTAAAAGACACCCCACCCACTCTTAAGCATCACTGGTGGGTTCAGTTAAATACCCACAAAATTGTTTAACTTTTTTTTTGTCTGCTGCTCAGCCTGCGATTCACAGATTAGCTCGGCTTGTTATAATATTAGGTACGTTCCAAAAATGAGAGCAGGCATAAACAAACGCAACAGTTTAAAAAGTCACTATGCACAATACCAGTGGAACAAGACAGCAGCATTCCAGAGACGGCACTTAACACGCTTCAGAGGAAAGATACAGACATTGGTATTTATGCACCAAACTAGAGCTACAACAATAAGCCTTTAATTATTGAACTAACTCTGAGCAGGATTTCCATGATTTCTGTGGAGGAATTTTGAGCCTCAGTGCTCAGCATTTTCCTTTCTCCTTATTTCTGACAATTTCCACAAGATGAAAGAAAATATTCTTAGGTTTGGCAAAATAATTCAAATGTACCTTTAATTATGTAATTCAAGCCATCAGCTAACTTTACTCATCACACACACACCTTACTGAACTACAGCTCACAAGGCAGCACAACAGTCAGAAAGTGCCATCTACCCTGTTCTAAAAGCTCACGGGACACCTGATTGGCTAGTGTCGCTGTGATCGACAGGGGAAAAAGTGCCTCCCAGCCCTCGCAGTATTTGATCTGGATCCCGAACAATTGTGATAAATGAAAATGAGGATTTGATTAACAGCTAAAATGTCTTCCTTTTTTTTTTTGGAAATAAAATACTTGTACATTTCAAAATGCAGCTTTCCCCAAAAGAAAGTGTCACCAATCCATCATCACCTTCCACTATTCACTCACCTCCAAGTTTCTTTGAGGCTTTTGTTGCTTCTCCATCCGCTGCCCAGTTAAATGAACCTTCTCTAGTGCACCTGCTTGAAAGTAGACAGGTATAAGATTTACGCTAAGATAGGTACATTTCACACCAACACTACTGTTTTTCATTCAAGCAAACAGCACGTTCATGTGCCTCGTACCCTCAATCTCTTCATCTCTCAGTCTGCGAATGGCAGCACGGATGAGTTTCCTCTCTTCGTACTCTGTGCTACTACGCAACTGCAAAGAATAAAGAAGGGGGAAGAAAAAAAATAAGTCTATACCATTCAAAAACCAGGACAAGTGAGCAATTTATTTACAATACATCCACATGTAATCCAATCATAGTGCTTACATCATATCCAGCGTTTCCCAGATTTTGCTTTGCACAAAAACATTTTTGGGTTTTATTTCCCATTTTCCTTTCCTTAAAATCTTGTCTGTCTGTCTGTCAGTCATACATACATACACATAAAATCATATATAATCATGAATTTAGTAGTAGAAGGCTACAAACTGCACAAGGTGTGCCCAATATGGGGGGGGGGGGGGGGGGGGGGAGA
>JAPEKL010000017.1:8037614-8048124 GCA_028877455.1 Bagre pinnimaculatus
GCTTAAGGGGTTATCAGGTGTAAAGGGGTATGCCATGACAATTCTGTAACACATTAGAGTTGAGTGGGAGGGCTACATATATATAAAATTAGAAAGGGTGCCTGAAGTTTGGATAGTACTGTACCATCCAAATGCCTCCATGCAGCATCTCCACATGCAGTGCTGTGGAGGCACTGTTTCATGTTATCTCCTGAGTCAGGATCCTGAAAGGAATCCTGACTGACCAGAGCACTATCTTTGTTATGCAGTCTTTGCAAACTGTATGAATTATTAGGAATTAAATTGATTCATAATAGTGTTTACCATCCTCAGACAGATGGGCTGGTTGAATGAGTTAATCAAACAGTTTAAAACATGACTCCTAAGTTCATAGACAATGACACTTGGAATTGGGATACATGGCTTGAACTCCTATTATCTGAAATATGAGTGGTCACACAAGCCTCCACAAGGTTTAATTGAATTATTGTATGGGTGCAAGCAAAGTGGTGTCTTAGATGTTATTCAGGAAAATTGGCAGGAGGCACTTTCAAACAGCAAAAGTGAAATTTAGAACATTCTTGACCTGAGAGTAAAAACTCCACACACTAGGGCAATTAACATTGGAGAATTTGCAATAGGTGCAAGAACAAAATCTGACTGTATAAAGGAGGGGCTCAGTTTGATGAGATTTCACCAGGAGGAAAAGTGCCCGTTTTACTACCATCAAGCTCAAAATTACTTGCCCAGTGGCACAGACACTTCAAGGTCACATGGTGAGTCGAAGAAGTTGACTATGAGGTCAGGCGAATGTGAGAGACAATGCACTTCAAATATACCACATCAGTCTCCTAAAACTGTAACGAGCAGAGATTCCTTTGCTTTCTCGTGATGGTGGTTTCCATAAGAGAGGAGCTGGGACTGGAGGTAATTCTCAAAAGTGCAGCCCAATTCACCCTGGTCCCCTGTGGTGACCATGTCTCACTGTCTTGGAGGGTACAGGTTGCCAGTTTGCAGGGGAATTTTTTCAATGAGTTTCTGCCTTGACCCAGTCACACAAACCTCATAGACCACCACATTAAGACTCTTCCAGGTGTGGTTGTACGCAGCCACCTATACCAGGTACATGAACACAAGAAAAATATGGTTTGAGATAAACTCAAGGCTTTGCTCAACATGTGGGGTAATCAGGGAGTCTCACAGTGACTGGATCAGCCAAGTGGTCTTGGTGTCCATTTTTGTGTGGACTTTAGAAAAGTCAACTTGGTGTTGAATTTGGATGCATATACAATGCCTTGCATTGATTAACTGCTCAATCGGTTAGGCACAGCTCACTTTTATTTGACACTGGATCTAACCAAGGCATATTGGTAAATTCCCTTGACTCCAATATCCTGAGGGGAAAAATGGGCTTTTTCACTCTTTGGTTTATACCAATTTGTGATCCTTCCATTTGGGTTGTTTGGTGTGCCAGCAATGTTTCACTGTGTTGTGGACAGAATCCTTTGGTCACACAGTGCATACGCTGTTGCCTATTTGGATGGTATCACCATTTGTAGTAATGATTGGTAGAAGCATTGACAATATCTGAGTGCTGTCCAAGATCCTGAGGTTCCTTGCAAATGCAAAGAAGTATACAATTGGGCAGGTATAAGTATGGTATCTGAGCTTCCACTTGAGTCATTGGCAGGTGCATGTCAAAATTGATAAGACAGCAGCAATTGTGGCCTGCCTGAGACCTAAGACCAAAAAGGGGGTGAGGCAGTTCCTGGGCCTGCTTGGCTTTTATAGGAGGTTTGTGCCAAATTTTTCAGACCTGACCACCCTGCTTACTGACCTCATAAAAAGGGAGCACCAGATCTTTTCCAGTGGACAGAACCAATTGAACCAGGTAAAAGTGTTTTGTGTTGGTCCTGCTGTTGTATACTCCTGAATCTTCTCTCCCATTTGTTCTGCAGATTGACATATCAAACAGAGGGCTGGGAACTGTTTTGTCCTGGTGGAGGGGGAGAAACTCCCGGTGCTTTACACCAGCCGCAAACTCTTGGTGTGAGAGACTAATTATAGCACCATTGAGAAGTAGTGTTTGGCTATCAAGTTGGCATTCCTCACCTTACAATACTATGTGCTGTGGTGTCCTTTTACTCTCTATTCTGATCACGTCCTGCTCCAATGGCTCTACCACATGAAGAATGCCAACACTCATTGATATCTAGCACTTCAACCATTTAAAATCGATGTCCACAGGTCAGGGGCACAGATGATAGTAGCATATTACCTTTCTTGCCAGGGAGGGTGGGGGAGTCAGCTGCAGGCCAGATGGCTCCCTCTCCTGAGTTGAATGGTGGGGGTATTTGCAGTGGAGGCATAGTCACGCATCAGCTGTGGACTGAGAGGAGGTGGTTTGAACCAGCAGGTAACATGATGAGTCTCACCTGTGTCTAATCACTGGAAGTTTATTTGTGTCTGTGTGCTTTCAGGAGGGGAAATGGGTAACCAGAGTGTGGCAGCAGGGGTGGGGTCGAGTGCCGGTTTGTGAACGGAGAGCGAAGCCGGGGAAGGTGAGTGGCAAAGTGGAAGCACCTGTTGTTAATGTGCTGTGTCTGTGTGTTTGTGTGCTATGACTGCAAGCAGATAAAAGGGGGAGAGGAGCAGAGAGAGCTGTTCTCTGGCCAGAGTTACGATCTTTCATTGCATGTTGGTTGTGCATGTGCAGTAAATGTTTCTGTTATAGCCCACTGGAAAGCATGTTTTTATTTGGTTTCTTTTTGTAAATAAAACCCGAAGGAGAATCTGAACCCACCTGCCTGTATGTTCAACATCCACCCCTGTCAGGGAATTGTTACACTGGTGCCAAAACCCAGGATGCTGAAAGGGAACAATCTCCATGGAGTCCTCCCCATTCAAGGTGCTCATCCATGCCCTCACCGCCGCCCAACAAAACCAGCACCAGGTGCTGCTCACTATGTGGAGTGAGTAGGAACAGTGCTTTGAGGCCCTGCTGCAGGCTCAGCAAGAGGACCACCAGGCGCTCCTGGACCAGTCCAGCAGGTGCCCCAGCTCCAGTGTTAGCAGGCTTCCCCCACATCATCCTTACAAAGATGGGGGCACATGACAACCTGGAGGCCTTTTGGAGCTCTTTGAGCGAGCTGAGGAGGCATGGGGGTGGTCGGACAAGCAGCGAGCAATCCGCATTCTACCGCTCCTGACCAGCGATGCACAGCTCGCAGCTCAGCCACTGCCCACAGGAATATGCATAACTAAAGTGCACAATCCTGCAGCAAGTCAGCCGGTCTCCTGAGCAACACCGGCAGCACTTCCACGTGCTGACACTAGAGGAGGTCGGCCGGCCCTTTGCCTACAACTAGCAGCTGTAGGATGCCTGCCGGTGGTGGTTGAGGGCAGAAGACTGTGACATTGAGGGAGTTACTGATGTGGTGGCACTGGAGCAGTTCATCACTCGGTTGCAGAGGGGGACAATGGAATGCGTCGAGTTCCAGTGCCCAACATTGCTGGATTGAGACATTGAGGTGGCGGAGGACAATCTGGCAGTGGTTCCACTGGCAGGTGGCCATCTTCCTTCTCTCTCTCTCATCCTTACCCCTTCTTACAGTAATGCTTTTATGGCCTAGGATTACAAAACTATACAACTTCATTCACCTAACCCAAGAGAATTTGTGGTAGGGGTAAGAGCACCAGTCCCAGCTGTACAACAGGGGGGTGCACCTTAGAGAATTCACACAGGGCAGTAAGGTCCTTATATTATTAACTACATCAAGCTCTAAATTATTCACCCAATGGCAAGGGCCCTTTGAGGTCACATGACGAGTTGGAGACATCTACTATGAGGTGAAATGAATGGATAGGGGTGGGGCATGGCAGATATACCAACTTAATCTGCTCAAACTATGGAACAAGAGGGTACCTGTGGCATTGGCAACAGTAGTTCTGGAGAGGGAGGAGCTGGGGCCAGAGGTTAAAACAAAACCTGCCACTCGTCTTGCCCTGGTCCCCTGTGGAGACCACCTCTTGGTGTCCCATGTCA
This sequence comes from Bagre pinnimaculatus, assembly GCA_028877455.1. Classification (NCBI taxonomy): domain Eukaryota; kingdom Metazoa; phylum Chordata; class Actinopteri; order Siluriformes; family Ariidae; genus Bagre; species Bagre pinnimaculatus. The sequence continues at coordinate 8,041,639 of JAPEKL010000017.1, forward strand.
TGGAGGTCACCAGGTTGCAAAAGGTTCCGATATGTTCTCACCCTTGTCTGGCCACACCCACCTCATAGAACACCACATTGAGATGCCCCCAGGGTTGGTGGTGCATAGCCCTACCGCATACCCGAACACACACAACCTGTAGTTCGGGACAAACTTAAGGCCATGCTCAAGATTGGGAGCAGCCTGGTAGTGTTGGTTCCCAAAAGTCCAGTTCTGTGTGGACTATCGCAAGGTCAGTCTAAATTCGATGTCTACCCAATGCCTCACATTGATGAACTACACGATTGGTTAGGTGTAGTTCCTGAGGCTGGCTGGCTATTATCGTAGGTTCATGCCTAATTATTCAGACATCACCAGCCCACTGACTGATCTCACTAAAAAGGGAGCATCAGATCCGGTCCAGTGAATGGAGCTGTGCTAACAGGCTTGTACCCAGATAAAAGCTGCATTGTGTGGGGGGGCCACTTTTACACTCCCCTGACTTCTCTCTCCCTTTGGTTTTGCAGACCAAAGTGTCGGACAGAGGGCTGGGGGCCATTTTGTCCCAAACAGTGGAGGGCGAGTGCTGTCCCAAACAGTGGAGCCCAGTGGTGTATATCAGCCACAAGCTCTCTGTGTGAGAGACAAAATACAGCACCATCGAGAAAGAGTGCTTGGCTATTAAATGACCCATCCTCACCCTCCGTTACTACCTGTTGGGACACCCTTTCACCCTCTGCTCGGATCACACCCCACTTCAGGGGCTCCACCGCATGTAGGATGCCAATGCACAAATCATCCATTAGTATCTAACTCTACAGCCTTTTAAGCTCAAGGTGGTCCACAGACCAGGTGTGCAGATGGTGGTAGCTGACTACCTCTCCCAGTGTGTGTGTGTGTGTGGGGGGGGGGGTCCTGCTGCAGGCCAGATGGCTCCCTGGCCTAAGTTGGGTGGTGGGGGTACGTGGCAGCTGGGGCGTGGTCAAGTCCCAGTTTGTGAATGGAGAGTGAAGCCGGGGAAGGTGAGTAGCAAAATGGAAGCAGCTGTTGTTAATTAATATGCTGTGTTTGTGTGCAGTGACGGTGAGCAGATAAAAGGGGAAAAGGAGCAGAGACAGCTGTTTTCTGGCCAGAGTTATGACCGTTCATTGTGTGTTGGTCACGCATGTATAGCAAATGTTTCAGTTATAGCCCACTGAAAAGCATATTTTTGTTTGGTTTCATTTTGTGAATAAAACCCGAAGGAGAAACTGAACCTGCCTGCCTGTCTGTTCAGCATCCACCACTGTAAGGGAACGGTTACACAGAGGTAGAACTGAACAGAGCTCTGTGTGTGTGTGCGCGCGCGCGCATGCACGTGCAAGTGCATAATAAATCAAGTTCGCTGAAAAGTGAGTGTGCAGTTAGAAAGCATACTTTTTGAGTTGTCCTAAGCCTCAAAACCCACAAGTGTCACAAAGTATTTATTGCAAATACTGTAGTGACTTTGTGACATTCTTGGAAAGGCTTTTGCATGCATGCACACATGGACAAGGTATCCACATGATTCTTGTCCCCACAGGTGGTTAGACAGGGTGAAAAAGCACTGATGTTTCTGAAAGGCATTATAGCACTCTTGAATGAGCCCAGTGCATGCATGGGGCTGTTTTGAGACTTGGAAGGATATTTGCATTCAAACTTAATATTTATGCAGAGGATATAAAAAAAACATTAATTAGCACTGCAAACATTGCCATGTACATCAGAGAGAATTTTACATTTTTCACATATGAGGCAAAAAATTGAGGCACAATTTGTTCCATTTATTTTATCTTGGCACAATTCATATTGCATTCAAAAAAGTATAATAAAGTTTAGAACTAATCAATAATAAATTAATTAATAATTTATTAATTTAATATAAAATGCTGAGGAATTCTAGTTTCAGAGATTTCAAATACATTTGTGAAATTCAGTCTTATTCAACCATGAGGTTAAATTCTCAAAGACATTTAAACCTAGACATTTTAGGTCATATTGGTGTTTGGAATTAATTCTTTTATCCAGAGCTAATTTAACCTTACAGTCATGGTTACAGTCATGGATGAAAAAGAGCTTGAACTGAGTTGTGAATCGTTTGGTATTGTTCGTAATGTTATCACTGAGATGCACTTTCATGGCCACAGTGCTGAGATATTTGCTGAAGGCACAAGTAGACTCGCTGATATTGCTTGATATCCCACTAAGCTCTGGTGATTGACAGTTATCGACGATGTTCCTCTGAAAATTTGTCATCATAAATGTTAATTTTTTTGGAGACATTTAAAAAAAATGTATAAGAATGAATGTCAAAAGATACTTACATATTGGTTAGTTAGGTATGATGAGACATTTCTAAGAAAAGCAAATGTACGATGTTGATTTGTGGTAGCAGCTTGACTTGCAGCAAAATAAGTTTGCCCCATGAAGTTGCAGATAAGAAGGCTCAAGATATGCATCCAGAGAGTGGGTCCTTTAAAAAGAAATATTGTGTTATGATGTATGTACACTGTGTCACAGAAATATTAAAGTTAATACACGAGTTATCCAGGAACCCATTTATGAAGTCCTTATTCATGCATATAGTTTTGCAATTTGGTAACAATACCAAACTTTTCCTCATTCTAACAATGCCTTATACATTATTAACTAATTATACATTAAAAATTAATTATAAACAATATCAATGAATCAATAGTTTGGTACAAACTTTGTTTTAGATTTTCATAATATAAAGTTTGTACAAAAAAGAATAATGCCTAAGACTTTGCACAGTACTTTGCGTGTGTGGATTTTTCTTTTCTATTTTAGTACAAACTTCATTATAGATTTTTATGACTATCAATTCAGTACAAAAACATTGTAGATTTCCAAACATTAGTTTTCCAGCACAAAATTAAATGTTACAGAAAAAATGTTTGTATGTCATTAAAGAAAACAGCATCTTATTTTAAGAGACCAATGTCCAGACAAGAAAACATAAAGAAAGCTGCTTTTTTTTTCTGTAACAAAATTAAATATTGCAGAAAAATGTTTGTATGCCATTAAAGAAAGCAGCATATTACTTAAGAGATCACTGTTCAGACAAGAAAACATAAAGAAGGCTGCTGGTATGATTTGTTCTTTCCTGCATAAACTGTACCTGAGACTACTCTTTTTTTTAAAGAAAAGGGTTGTCACACGAACTATTGACTTTGTTTCATTTATTTGTATTTACTTGATATATACAGTATAAAATACACACACATACACACAATACAGCTAATTTTCTGAGGCAGTATGACATGATACAACAACTTCTTTTAAAAAAAAATATGAAAAAGAACTATTTGTTATTTCTATGTACCTCACATTTAAAGTCCTCTGGTTTTTAAAGCAAAGGTAAAAATGACCTACCTGTTACATGCACCATGTTGCAGAATTGTCTGATACCTTGTTGATACCCTAGCTGTTGTGCTTTCACTATCCGTGTATGCATGCTTCTTATTTATAATCATGTAGGGGGAAATACATAGTTAAGGGATGTGCAGTACATATGTAAGATAAAATCTGAAAAAAAAAAAAAAATTCCTATGTACCATTTATCAGAGTACCGCAATGGGGATATGGTTTAATGAGTCAGCGATTATGCACAAAAGTTTTCAGGGCCCATTTAAGAAGACACCAACACATCATAAAATCTAGCTAGCTAGTCTTTGTCTTGGCCATTTTATAGTATTGCATATAGTATTAAATAGATGATTTTATAGAATGATAGATTTGTTTTCAAATAAGAAATAAAATATTAATCAAAACCAATAGCCTTCTATTACTGCTCAGTTTAAAGACACTATACTCTATACAACTCAGTAGGAGATTCAGGACTGTAAGATATACTGCAACACTGAGAATTTGTCATTTTGTGTGTGAGTTCCATATTTTGCCAAAATAGTTCTTCCTTGGTTGATTTTAGTCCCAGTAATCCACCCCGACATATGACAACAAAAAGCCAATGGGAGCACTTTGTGCGTCGCCTGGCAACTATAGACAACACAACACACAGAAGGTCTTTACTGGGAAGAAGTGCAAAAGACATAACCTCAATTGAAAATTTCTGTGTTTAGCATAAAAAAAACGTAAAAAAAAAAATTAAGAAGACTCTGACTGGCTTTTGCTTCTAATGGCCTGGTGCACACTGACATCAACTATCAACAAGCTCATTCGCAGTCTGTGTTTGGAAAGCTTCCCAGGTGGTAGAGGGAGCTGGGTGAGTGCAGTGATCCTTAACATTGCATGTAGTTAAATATGTGGCACCGCAAACTTGGAGAAATATATGGTACATTATTTTTTCCTGAAAAATAATAAAATGACTGAAGATCAATGATAAATGAATGATTTTCTTGAAACATGCTGAAGTGTTCAGAAGGACTTTGGTTAGGAAAGTCATTCAGACGTCAATGTCTTATCCTGCTGATTACAGATTTGATAAGATAAATGAGAGAAATTATTTTATACATTAGTTCCTTTTTATGGGAGCCAAAAACTTGCAATTTGAAAATAAACATCAATGCAGTCAATACCTGATATAATAACACTTCCTAATGTGTCATACTATACAACATTTTAATTACATTGCAAAATGTACTGTTTAAATTATGGGCAATATGTTATTCAATCTGTACATTCTGCATATACTCTAAAAACTAGTATACGGTATAATATTTATTAGTATTTGCACTATAATTTGAATGAATTTCTTTCTTTTTTCTGTCTCTCTTTTTGTTGATTCTCTGTGAATGTTTTGACACCCTTCTGTCAAAACAAGTGACCACTATACTTCTCATTCTGAAGCCTGTATGTGGTCTCTTAATTTTTCCATAGCTGTATAAACTTATTAGCTTAAGCCAAGTTGATGATCCAAATGATAATCCAAATCCCTTGCATGATTAGAATGGAAGTAAATAATTATACAATTCTGAAAACAGTGTACAATCCTTACTTTTATAGCGCAAGCCAACATTAAGAGGCTCTGAAGACTGGCCTGATGATGAGAGTGCAGGTGCACAATTTGAGGAGTCAGACAATCTACATGACTTGCTCCAAAGTCCACTATCACCATGGCATAAAGAGGCATCATGGAGTCCTCAGGCCTTAGTCTTGAGAGAACTGGCTGTAAAGGCACCAGAAAAATGTAATGCCGACTTCATATATTCATTCCTAAGAACTCTACGGATTGTGGACAAAGGGGTGAGTCAGGTTTTCAGGGATTTTTCTCCCAAATATTATTCAGTATTGATACAAAATAATTATGTCAGCCTCTTCAAAAAATGGTGCTTATAAAAATGTTCACCTTCATATAAAAATACATCTTACTGTGGTATTGTACAATGCTGTATTAGGGCCGTAAGAGATAAAAAATTCACAAATTTATGACAAAAAAACTTGGAACAATTGTATTTTTTTGTCAAGGAACCAGATTGCTTCACTGTGTAAGGTTGGATCAACATCATCACACCACAGACACCACAGCTGAGCTGAGAGCTATTGGAAATGTCATCTTTCCACTTTGATCACACACTATAAAACCGCTCAGAGATGTTCTCCTACGTTTCTTCGAATGCATTGCAGCCCAGAAGCTGGGAAGCATAATAATTTTTTTCTCATATATTTGTGACTTCTTCATCTTGAAATATCTGACATTTTAACCTTGGAGTTTCTGAGCTTTTTCTCGCAAATTTATGGGTTTATAATATCTGAGAATATTCAAGATTTTTCTCATAAATGTATCACTTTAATATTGGAAAGTCTGAGGTTTTTTTTCCATGATATTACCCCCTACAATGGCCCTAATACATCCATCCATCCATTATCTATAGCCACTTATCCTGTTCTACAGGGTCGCAGGCAAGCTGGAGCCTATCCCAACTGACTATGGGCGAGAGGCGGGGTACACCCTGGACAAGTCACCAGGTTATCGCAGTGCTGACACAGAGACAAACAACNNNNCACACCTACGGTCAATTTAGAGCCACCAATTAACCTAACCTGCATGTCTTTGAACTGTGGGGGAAACCGGAGCACCCCCAGAGGAAACCCACGCAGACACGGGGAGAACATGCAAACTCCACACCGAAAGGCCCTCGCTGGCTGCTGGGCTCGAACCCAGGACCTTCTTGCTCTGAGGCGACAATGCTAACCACTACACCACCATGCCGCCCCGCCCTAATACATCATTGTAGTATTACGTATTGCAGAGAGAAATTTTTATTTATAAATATTTATAATTTTTTATAATTATTGCTTGAATATTTCTTTATCTGTTTTGAAAGTCTGGCCATCTTAGTATTGTGTATTACAGAGATCGATTCTTATTTATCTTCTTCTTTCGGCTGCTCCCATTCGGGGTCAGCACAGTGGATCACCATGATCCACAGATGCCCCTTTTCCACCAAATCAATTCCAGGGCTGGTTCAGGGCCAGTGCTTAGTTTGGAACCGGGTTTTCTGTTTC